>DWAN01003547.1:0-13268 GCA_018230445.1 Heliconius hewitsoni
TCTTTTTCACCTAAATCTACCCTCTTTTACACGAGTACGCTAACAATATTATATTAAAAAAATTATACAGTAGATATGTGTAGTATAAAGAAATATCGATAGCAAAAATTTAGTTTAAGACATTTATTAACTTAAAGTTGGCTCTTTCGCAGACAATGGTGGGAATGGCGAATTTGATGAGAGAATGCTGGCATCAGAATGCTTCAGTACGACTACCAGCATTAAGAATAAAGAAAACACTGTTGAAACTAGCATCTAACGATAATGCCATCAGATTGAATGACGACAACGAAGTTTATGTGTAAAAGTGATGATTTAATGTGAATTTGTGTGAAAAAAAACATTTTCTATGGATATGTTGATTTATAAGTGACGTAGTCGCCAAGTTTTAAAATTATTGTTATATATAATAATTGAGGTCATTTGGTGCGCAGTGACGGTGACGGTCAAGAATATAATTGTGTGGGGTTCAATCCCCATACAGGTGAATGAGTTCATTTCCTCACTGTGGTAAAGGCAAGGCAAGGCGCGGCGCAGCGTTTCGCCATTCAGCACGCAATATCTCGAAAATTCGACGGTGTTTAAAGACCGGAGTGTCTTAATATTACTTTTCCTCTGTCTATACAGCTATGTGGAGGACAGCGATAAGCTAAAAAAAATTACAAAAAATTTTACATTATGTATGAACTTGTTAATTCATAAGTGACAATATAGCCAAGTATCAAGATTATTTGTTATTAATAATAATTAATAGTTTTATTGAGTTAGTTTTAAATGTATAAGAAAGGGTTATATAGAAATGATTGATACTGATTTATGATGACATATATTTTTTTTTATAAGTGACAGATTTGAAATGAATTATTGTATGTTAACATCTAAATAATCTTATAAAATAAGTATAAATTAATGTATAATTTAGCGGCTATTTTGATATAGTTTAATATTAAAGGAATCTTTATTTTTTCTGTGCCATGTCAAATTTATTATTGTAAATATTTATTTTATCTGTTCTGTCTAAAACAAGATGGCGGATGTCATGCCATTTGGTGCCTTATTTTTTTGTTGAAATAAGCTATTTTATTGTAAGTATTTAGACTAATGTTAGTGTTTTATATATTTTTTGTAACTGCCAAGTATAAATGGATAATTGTCATGTATGGTAATGGGTTCAAATGTAATAATTGCTCTCAAACAAATGTCTTATATTGGGTTATATGTTAGTTGCGAATAGTTAACCACTTAGAATTTAGCCGTTTTAATTATTTTGTATTTTTTTTTTTAATATTGTAATATAGCATTATCAAATATGGCTTTAATTTATGCTGTTTTTTTTTTCATTTATTTTTGAAAAATGTTATTTTTGTAATTGGTAAAATATGATTTGTAATTTAATAATAGGGGCTGTATGACTGCAAGGTTACATTTTTTTCTTGCAAATTTGAAATAATTTAAAAAAATTCACTGATACATCAGAAATATTCTCTTGTAGACAGTTTCCAGCCCAGTTAAATAAATCATATTGGATTTGTGTAAAGATAATAAATCTTTTAATTCGGAGTTTTTTTTGTTAATAGACTTGTTTTTTTTATAGATTATATTTTATGTTTATAGCAATATAATTTATAAACGAAAACTGTATCTCGAGATCGATTTCAGACTTAATAGTATATATTAACGGGCCTTAGAGCGGCAAGACTTAAATGAAATATGTATGTATGTTATTATTAATTATAAATTGTTATGTAAAGTGCCGATTAGTATTTTAACAATTTTGACTATAAATGTAAATAATAGTGTATTTAAATAATATTATGTATTTTAATGAAAAAATAATGTCCCCATGTATGGGCACTTATGCATTTTTTTTTCTATTTTTGAAAAGTTGCCATATTATTTTGTATAAAAGTTTTATAATGTCATATTGTTTTTATAAGAAAGATACTCTCAGAATGACGAAGAAACCTAATTAAAAATTTATCCATTGTGTCATTGAATATACTCTTTTTATGGTAAAATTTTAGCAAAATCTGAAGTTATAATTGTCATTTTCAGTTTGAGGGTATATGTAGAATCTCTTTGCGTTGATCACTTGTTAAATTAACACTTAGCTTTGTATGTATTATGTATGTAAAGAAATTATATTTATTGTTCAAGGAAAGAAAACATATTTAAAATAAATAACAAAAGTCGAATCCACAGCCACTCTCTTGTTAGCACTCAACATACATTAAGCAGCAAACCAGTATGGTCTTGTTTAATAACAATGTTAAAAAAAGATTTTTGATAAGTAAATATGTATAAAAAAGTATTCAGTTTTTTGTTTAAGTTTCATTTTTTATTTATTTAAATATATTTATTCTCTAATAATTAAAATTGTTAAGAAATAAATACATTTGAATAGTAAGTTAATATAGTATTTACACAAATTTTATCTTTATTAATAATTTCACAGTGTGCTAATGTGACGTTATTTTTGTTCCATAGGTATTCATATTTTGTTTCCAAATCTTTGAGTCTGAATCGAACGCAATGGTTGTGGATTCGTTACCTAATTGAGGGAAATAATATGCTAATTTCTCCGCTCTGGTTAAGACAAATTGCGGCGGCACTAAATACGTAAGCTAAGCTGCCTAAAAATGTATTAGTTGGTATGTTGATTTCTCTCTATTGTGTTCATATTGTAAATATAGTCTAGATATAATGTTCAGGTACATGAAATTAAATATTTGTCTATTATTTTTGCGTTTTTTTAAATTATTCCCCGCTCATTCGTTCGAGGTGTTCAAATCTCCTGAAGCACGTTCTTCACAAGAAAAATCAAAATGAACTTCACGCTGTAAGCACACAGCACACAGCAGAGGGAACCTAGTGTTAAGAAACTCCGTTTCCCATTTTCTTGAAAAAAATAAAATATTAAATAGATACTAACTACGAGTGAAATCGAACCCACAACCTGTTACGTTTACTATTTTTTTTTGCTTTGGTAATGAGGCTAAATGCGGCGTTAAATTCCGCCAGTCAACACTAACCACCACTACATTACCATTTTACATAGTAAAGTTTGGTCCAATGATATTTTGACGATTATGACATGGCGCAGAGGCACAAAGTGTGACAGCAAATCGATTGGCTGTGGGTTCGAACCCCACTCGAGGACATTAAATATTTATTTAAATGTATATTTTCATTTTTTCGCTCTGGTATCGAGGCAAAGTGCGGTATTGAGTTCCGCCACTCAACACGCAATGCCTCTAGATTTTGGGGCAGTGGGGAATGGAGTGTCTTAACACTAGGTTCCATCCGCCTACTCTGCTGTGTGCGGGATACAGCGTGAATCTGATTTAATTTCATTCAAGTATTATGCATAAAAATTGTAATTTTTATATTTAAAACCTACAGTAAAAATTATTAAGTTTCTTACCAGCTTTTCAGTGCATCTGCCTTCAGAACTGATGTGTTAGTCTTCAGTGTTAAATTGATTGATAAGTGCTTGTGTTACTTGAATAATGAATATATTGATTTCAATTTAAATAATCTTGGGAAGGTGATTAAAAAAATATTTAATTTAAAAATTTAATTATAAATTAATATATAAAAGCATACAATAGTCAGTACGTACTTTAACTAGAAATAAAGAAATGCACTGCTCGGTACGTTCGTTGACAGTTGACACTCATACAGACAGATGACGCTCGCACTTTGGTATCTTTTGGATATACTTCATTTATGCATTTGACTTAGCCTCTAATAACTTCCTTGGAAATATATAGTATATTATATTTGAGATTACGAGACGTGGATGTTGGTTGGTTCAGTCGTGGTGTTCGTCTTGCGCGAGCTCCTCCATGTCCTCCTGGTCGAACTCAGTGTCGTCCTCCGCCGTCGCTTCTTGGTACTGCTGGTACTCCGATACCAGGTCGTTCACGTTGCTCTCCGCCTCGTTGAACTCCATCTCGTCCATACCCTCGCCAGTGTACCAGTGCAAGAACGCCTTGCGTCTGAACATGGCCGTGAACTGTTCGGATATTCTCTTGAACAGTTCTTGAATGGCAGTCGTGTTTCCAATGAATGTTGATGACATCTTTAGCCCCTTGGGTGGGATGTCGCACACTGCTGTCTTCACGTTATTCGGGATCCATTCGACGAAGAAGCTGCTGTTCTTATTCTGAATGGAAAGCATCTGCTCGTCCACCTCCTTCATGGACATGCGGCCTCGGAAGATGGCGGCCACGGTGAGGTAGCGGCCGTGGCGCGGATCGCACGCCGCCATCATGTTCTTGGCGTCGAACATCTGCTGCGTGAGCTCGGGAACGGTGAGGGCGCGGTATTGCTGGCTGCCTCGCGACGTGAGGGGGGCGAAGCCTGGCATGAAGAAGTGAAGACGCGGGAAGGGCACCATGTTGACAGCCAGCTTGCGAAGATCCGCATTTAGCTGACCAGGGAACCTGAGGCAGGTTGTCACTCCGGACATGGTAAGCGATACTAGATGGTTGAGATCACCGTATGTAGGGTTGGGCACCTTGAGCGTTCTGTAGCAAATGTCGTAGAGAGCCTCGTTGTCTATGCAGTAAGTCTCGTCGGTGTTCTCGACGAGCTGGTGTATGGAGAGCACGGCGTTGTAGGGTTCGACGACGGTGTCGGACACCTTGGGCGAGGGCACGACGGAGTAGGTGTTCATGATGCGGTCGGGGTACTCCTCACGGATCTTGGAAATGAGCAGCGTGCCCATGCCGGAGCCGGTGCCGCCGCCCAACGAGTGCGTGAGCTGGAAGCCCTGCAGGCAGTCGCAGTTCTCGCACTCCTTGCGCACCACGTCTAGCACGGCGTCCACGAGCTCGGCGCCTTCAGTGTAGTGGCCCTTGGCCCAGTTGTTGCCGGCGCCGGACTGCCCGAACACGAAGTTGTCGGGGCGGAACAGCTGGCCGTAGCCGCCGGAGCGCACCGCGTCCATGGTGCCGGGCTCCAGGTCGAGCAGGATGGCGCGGGGGACGTACTTGCCGCCGTTCTCCGCCGTCGCAACTGTACAGTAAATACAAACAACATTACACACAAATTAAACATAATAAATAAAATCAAGCATATATAAAAGGGTCAGCTGAGGGAACATAATATTATGACAATTCCTTCCCTACTCCCCCATTTATTACCATAATAATAACAATAATCGGAAATGGAACACACCATGATAAGTAAAATTGGTTCCAACTAAACCACAAAGAAAAGAAAACAATTTTATTTCTTTTATTGAATACATATATCTGTTTATTAATTCCAAAGACATTTCTAAGGTATGACGATATTATTTCAATTTTCAATAACAAAATACCATGAACTGGTTCGCTTTGCAGGAAAAAAAGACGCGGTCGATCGAGTTTCAAAGGAGGCGACGAACACCTATTGTATTGTGTTACAAAATTGCGAACTTAGGTAATTGTATAGTATAAGAAACAAATTATATTAGAAAAAAAAGCTTCTAAGAAACATCTTGAATACTCTTTTTTTTTGGCTTTACGCTGTATCCCGCACATGCTATGTGAACATACTGTTAAGATACTCTGTTCTCCTTAGATGCTTTCGTTGGCCACTTAAGACATGGAAAGAAAAATAAAGAAATTTTGGACTCTGTAATAATGAACTTTTTTTTTGTTATTTTGTATATTAGTATTTTTTGTATTTTTTCGACTAGTTATAGAGCCGCAGATCACACGCAACCTTTTAAATCCGTTAATTAAAGCGAACTTAATGATATGAGTCAATGTTCCTCAAATTGAAATTCCTCAGATGCTGAATGACGGAACTCGAAACCCAACGCCGCATTTGATATTCTGATTCTTGATAAATATTATTTTAATCGATTCGCAATTGTATAATTGTTTAATTTTTTTTTTGTGTTATTGGCGAAGCGTTTTTAAACTATAGTTTGAATGTAATTATAATAATTTTACCAGACAAAAATTTATTTATAAATCAAATCAATGAGCTTCACGCTGTATCCCACACAGCATTGTAGACAGAGGGAACTAATGTTAAGACACTCCGTTCCACACTTTCCGCCGAATTCTGGACGCATTGCGTGCTGAGTGGCGGAACTCAACGCCGCGCTTTGCCTCGACACCAGAGCGAAGAAATGGAAATATAAATTTAAATAAATATTTCCTTTACTAGAGTGGGGATCGAACCCACAACCAGTCACACTTTGTGTCCCTGCGCCACGACCAGCGTCAACCTCAACATAAATCAATTTCAATATCAAAAATTTATTTTTAATTTCTAGCCTCCACCTTAATAAACTAGATTAAAGGGTATAATACTATATCAATACAAAGTGATTCATAGTTCGGCGGTCGTTGCACTATTAATTGCGGTAGAGACGATGCGCCCGCATGCTTTATGTTCTGTGAAATTTTAACGGTAACTATTAAAAGAGAGACCCTCGTGACTCAGTTGGGAATGTCTGAAGTTAGACGATTATCGTCGGTTCGATAACTATATGATAAGTGAATCGGTTGCACCCACCACTAACATTCTACAGCGGCTGTCTTTTCATACGTATATTGTGATTAAGAAGAATATATTTCGTTCTCGTTTTGGACTTTGTTAAAATTGAAGCTTAACTTTCTGAAGTACTAAGACATTAATTAGAGCCATTGATAATTTTTCTTGCAGTAACCTAATGTCACATTATTTTTTTTGCTTATTTTCAATACTGTTCCTCATTTTCCGCCCAATTTTCGAGACATTACGGATGGAGTGATAAAACTTAACGACGTGCTTTGGCTACTAAAGCTTTAAAATAGAAATGAAGCCGTTCCCCCGTGTGCACCTAGAACCCCTAACTATTTACAGTTGCTGTCCCACTGCGCCACAATGGCCTTATGACGACTTTAATGAATCTTTAAGTGCTTCCTTACTAGATGTCTATTTGAGAGATCATTTAAGACATAACTGTTATTTAGGTGGATAGCTAGTGGCAGAGTTATTTATGACTACCGCCGGTTATGTACACTTCCTAGCTTACGGGTGGTCGCAGCTTCTATTCTTGTCTGATGGGTATATTGGCTATTATGATTTGTGTTATATAATTCCGCGAGAGACATGTAGAAAGAGTTATTATAGAGTTATTACTGATCAAGAAATTGGGTTTGTGATTTGTATGAGAAATCCACGGAGAATAAAAATAATTTTGTTACTTTGGTGCATACGCCGTCCCGTTAATCAACAATTATGGTACGGAACTCTTGGATCAAATCACTGTATTTCGTGTAATTGGAACGATGAAAACGAAAATTATTTTCAATATAAACAACAAAAAATTTAAAAAATACCTCTAAATGATGCATTTTATATAAAAAATAACTATATTACGCAGTGATATTTTAAAACAAATTTCTTTATAAAGTTGGTTCTATTGATAATCCAACGCTACGCTCCGTTGCGCTGCGCCTGCGCCGGCCGACCGAACTACAGTTACAATTTACATGCACATAAGCAAAGCTATTATATGCCCGTGAGACCGAATATATTTTATATATATATATATTAAAATTATTTGATTTGCTTACTAATTACTTGGGCTTTCTTCCTTTTCTACGAAGGATATTTTTAGAGAGGTTTTATTATATTTATAGATTTGTTGTAAAGTTAACTAGGAATCCTATATATATTTAAAATTTGTGATGGATAAGGTAAATGTAAAATGACAGTAAATGGAAATATTGATAAAACACCACTGTATGGAGCGGAGTGTCTTAACACTCTGTTCCTTTTGCCTACCGTGCTTTGTGCGGGGTACAACTACAGCGTAAGACCAGATGTTTAAAAAAGAAATAATATTTTAAACTGATTGTAGAAAAGATGATTGCAGTCCAATGTTTGGGTAGTATCTTAGTGGAACAGCGTCTCACTGTAAACGCAATAGGAGTAGGTTCAATTTCCATTCGAGGAAATATTATATGTAAAAAAATATATATTGATGGATTTCGCGCTCAACAAGTAATGTCTTAAAATTGTGCGGCAAGTGAAGAACGACACTAGGTTCTCTCAGCACATTTTTAAGCTTAACTTTATATGTGAAACTAAAAAAGGCCTCGCAAACTCACCAGAGGCCTCATTGTAGTATACGGAGATGCGTTCTAGCTGCAAGTCGCTGGTGCCGCGGTACACGCCGGTGGGGTCGATGCCGTGCTCCTCAGATATGATTTCCCAGAACTGTTGACAAAGAAAATAATAAATTAAATATATTAAAAAATATTATATATAGGTATATATTATATATACATGAATGCAATAACATGCACTTTATAGATGTCTCGTACAAATATGTAGTTGGTACAATTTTTTTAATAAATATATATATTTTTCATTTGTTATTTACTCTGTTATAAACTGTGATCGGATTTACTCGGAGGAATTAATTATTCTCATTTCCTCGCTCGTATCAAGACAAACTGCGGCATTGAGTTCCGCCACTGAACGCACAATGTCTCGAAATTTATAGGACTTTTGGGTTTCTAAAAGTCCGTTTTTTTTAATAAAATATGGCACTTTTACTTTATTTACACTATTTTGGTCGTGTGACTCGAACTATTCGCACAAGTAGATCAGGACAGTTGAGCTATGAGTTTTTAATAGTCATGTATTTGATATTCTTACATTCCTACAAAGTTTCGCCGCTATGCAAAAGGGAAGAGATACCTATATGTTTTTAGATATAATAAATTAATCTGTTAGTGACCGTCACTTGAAAAAATATTTTAATAAACTAGTAAGTTATAAATAACTTACTAGTTAATTAAAATATAAATTAACACAAACTTATTTGACGTAATAAATGACGTCAAATAAGTTTGTGTTAATTTCGGTATTTTTAGCTACTTTTGAAAGCAGATCATTTCATAGTGTTTGTTGTCAAAATATGTAATCTTGGAACTGATTAAAATTTCATAAGTTAAATTTAAATCGTATAAACGATAGCCAAAATAAATATTTGTCACGCTTTTCTAATATACGAGTACACATAAAAATAGCTTAAATTCTTCAAATGATAATATATTTTTATTTAAGCCATAGTTGTTTAGTGGGAGTGTATCTGACTGCAATACTATAGAGTTTTGGTGTTTAATCCTAGATTAAACGGCGACGTAAATTATTCTATATGTATTTTAGTCTTATTTTAAGTGAATGAAATGTAGTATTAAGACACTGTTCTCACCCCACTTTCCGCCGACTTCTAGAGACATTCCGTGTTGAGTGGCGAAACTCAACGTCGCGCTTTACCTCCTTACCAAAGCAAGGAAAATAAAAATATTAAATATTCCATCTCCTCGAATGGGAATCGAACCCTACCTGCGCGTTTACGATCACACAATTGGCCTACAAAATATTAAACATATTAATTATCAAAGATATAAATAACAATAACTACAATAATGTACTTAGTTCTTAGGTACATTATTGTATTTTAATTATACTGTACTGGCATCGAAGCACCTCCTCGCGTTCGTAAAGGACATTCGCCCTACATTTAAAACAATCAGATATGAGCAGTTAGCGAGCGAGTCGTTTATGACGGGTGACTAACGTGCTCTATAAAAGTGGGTAATGGATGACTGTATACAACACAGCGTTTCTTTGTAATTATTGTATCTATACAAATCAGTTTAGTGGAAAGTAGGAAACAGTATTATCCCTAGGTTCCCTCTGCTTACCCTGCTGGGTACAGCGTGACTCTGCTGTGTACTGCGTACAGCTGTGATACAGCGTGAAGCTGATTTAGTAGATTATCTTTTTTGATACATACTCTTTAGCTCCACGTTGCATGGGATGGCCATATAGCAAGGTAAGCAGTAGGGAACCTAATATTTAACACACACCCTTTCTCACTTTGTGCCCAATCTTAAACAGATATTTAAGCGTAAATCAACTCCGCGCTTTTTCTTGCAACCAGAGCGAGGAAATGAAAATAATGCAATCCCCCGAGTGGAAATTGAACTCACAACCATCATGTTCACAGCCAGACACTGCTCGCTCCAGCACAGGAAAAACACACATATTGCATATAGGTATATTTTATATCCCAGAGGGATTTCCGTTGTCACCAGACCGATGAAACACATGTGTTGTTAGTATTTATTATTTATGTTATAACTACTACTCAGAAGTTAGAGTCGGGTTTCAACCCACCACCATCGTACACTCAGGCATGACCAACTGACAGCAATGCCGTCATAATATCTGTAAATATTAATAATATTTCATGTATATTTTTGTATATATAATGTCATTCGTATAGATAGTTCAATTACAAAAAATGGACATTTCATATTAAGTACTTTTGTTCTACATATCTCCGTCCCCTTATCCCGTTCTCGACCTTGACATGTAACAGACTACGGCTTCACAATAACTTATAAGTTATATAAAAATAACACATGAACAAATAGATGAAATTTGGTAAACATGTATGGCCAGAAACGACAGTTTCACCTTCAATTCCCAATTAGGTGACTATTTATATTTATAATGTTTTTAGGTCAAACTGTGACGTTGGGTTCTGCCCCCTAACTAAATGTTTTCTAAAAGGAGAGTTAGCTCTATGTTTCTTTCGCAAAAGGCGTAAAAGGAAACAAATTATTTGGAAAAACGAGTTAATAAGACGAGAAGTAGCAATTTAAACATTACGTTATACTATTTATGCACGCATTATCATCTCACGATGGGCGTGTATCACTTTACAACAATGTTTACACAAATGTTAAGCGATTACACACAAAAATATATAGATTATGGACACTAAATACATACCTAGATCTAGATTTTATGTTTAAAGCGTAGATAGTATCTAGATTTTAGATCCAATAGTACATTCTTCTGTTTAAAATACACGAGCACAATCTACGTTTAACGACGTTGGTGTCGCGACGCGCACTGCCCAGTGCCCACTGACGCAAAACAAATAACTATTTTAGTTTTTTCCTCAACTGGCTTTATTTTATTGGAAATGATTATATTAATTAATTAATATTTAATGTTATGTGATTAAGAATTTATATTATATATAAATTTTACAAATACGTCATAAAATAATTCGTCAAATGAATGCTGTTACGTGTATGAATGACAGTAGTTCTGGATTTGATTCCGTTTGTGAACATAATATTTTTAACATCGCTATTAAAGCGATGTTTTTAGACTCACTCTCTATCTCGTATATAGCCGGGTATCCAGAGGGAACATAGTTTTAGTAGAGGGGATATAGTTTTAAGGAACTTCGTTTCCCATAATTTTCGAGATATTGCGTGTTGAATGGTGAAACGCAATCCCGCGCTTTGCCATGTTTTCAGAGTGAGAAAATAAATATATTAAACAAAAAAAAATGTGCACAATTAATTGTTTTGTATATAATTATTGATTTATCTCATACAGTCACAAGCTGTGAACACTGTGGTGATGCTGTCGAGTGTCAATAATAAAATAATTATAAAAAAAATTTTCAGTTCAGTTCATTAATTGTAAACATTTAATATTTTATAAGACAACAATTAAAAGCGTTATTCATTGTTTATTTTTTACTTTATTAATGAGCTTAAAATGAAATAGCCCTTATACATGTATAGTGACGCCAGTCTTTGCTTTATCTGTGACCTTTATGAAATAAAAGTAGATTGTCATTCCTTAAATTCATTATCATGTTGCTGTATTTGCTTTTATTTAATTGAACATTAATAAGATTTTTTTAAATTTTTTTGTTGACAGTCAGGAAAGAAAAATACATCTTTAGTTTTTTTACATTATATTCAGGACTGTTTAATAATACTAAACCATAAAATATAAATCCTTCGAGTGGTCGACAGTTCTTACACTGTATGAATTATTTATAGATACCTAAGGACTACCTGTTATCGCTGACGATCGATCTGCTGACGAATTTATATGCAATATGATAGGACTTCCTTGGTTCATGAGGAATGTTGTAAAAAATTTTTATTCAGTACAAGTCTCGTATTGACTCGTCTTAACCTTTTCTTTCAATATTATTATTATTATTATATGTAGGTAGATTGATAGATAAACTGATGAAGGAGGTAGAGGTCTTTTGCGACTATTTTTACTTTATAGTCCGAAGATATTGGCCATGTGGTTTTTCATCGACTGTTAGTATTTTTGTACACTTCGTTATACTTATACCCCATCTATTCCTAAGCATGTAACATAAAGCCGTCTGTGTGTTGTAGATTTTGTATATTGGGTGACTAAGTTTAATAACTTAAAATTTTGTCGCTGATTTGAGCTTTCAATAACTGTTTTATCCAAATTTAATGCCTAAAACATTTAAGCACAAGTATTTTAAATATATCCTCTCGTAATGCGTTGTTTTTCTTATTAGATAACAAAAAGGTGTTACTTTATTTATAATTTTTTCAAATACAACGTATTTTATCTCCAATTTAATTAAATTTGTGAAGGACTAGGTAGGTTTGTACTATAAGTATGTATAATATTTAATATTATTATAGATTTGCACATAATTTCGATTTTTGATCCTTTTACTTTGCCTTTCATCAACCACAATTGATATTATTAGTAGAAAATAATATTTGGAATGACAATACTGACTGTAATCCTATGTTGTAAATATTATCATTTGAAATTAAAAAGTTTTATGAGTTAATAATAAAAAGAAACCAAATACAGCTTTTAGGGTGCAAGCGTCGAGAAGCTTCGTTGACGAGTTTCATTCAGAGTTCAGACCAACATTGAATGAATGTAGGGGAACATGCATAAAAACGTGTATCGACATGTTTAAACTTGCCTCGTAATGTCGTAGTGCGTGTTTATAATTGAGAAGTATATTTGAAAGATAAGAATTAGAAATGTTGCGCTCATAATGATAAGAATACATTAACATGCCATGGCAGCTGATTTGGCATATCTTATGTTTAGTGAACGTAACAGTTGTAAATTTTGCGACTAAAGTTGTAGAAAAATAAAAATCTGGTCAAGTGTGAGTCGGGCTCGGCCAAATTTAAAAAGATAACAAAGTTTGCGGGCTGAATCTGAATTGTATTGTAAATGTAAATATTTGTGAGGATTGGTGTTTGTTTCACTTGCACATAAAACTACTAGACGGATTTGGAAGAAACTTTACAATATTGCTTATAAATTAGCTTCACGCTGTATCCCGCACACAGCAGGGGCAGGCAGAGGGTATCTAGTGTTAAGACACTCCGTTCCCCACTTTCTGCCGAATTTTGGAGGCATTCCGT
>DWAN01003548.1:0-13268 GCA_018230445.1 Heliconius hewitsoni
ACTAAGAATTATCGTCTCGCAAGAAAGAATGATATTTATTAAATATTTTTAAAAATTTTAAAAGTGTTATTCCACACTTAGGAAAGATTTTTTTTTATACGTTTTGTAAATAAGTATTTTTGTAGTGCAATAAGGAATGTATATTATGTTTAAAAAATATCTTAATTTTAATAAACATAAAGTAAAAAAAAGTTATTGCTTTACTAACCTTAAAAAAATAATGCATTAATTGTGCATGTATATTCTTGGCAGACAGTACACCCCATTTCATGGGTAATGTTACCGAAAAATGTTTAGTTTTTAAAGAATTAGCATTTGTTTGGTCTTTGTTTTCTAAAGAACCCCTCTTGTGTACTTCTTTAGGTTTTTTTTTGTATAAAATTTTAAATTAGGTTGTCTTTAAAATGTTTTATACGATTATACATTAAGCCCACCGTGTCGCAGCGGAACAATGACCAAATTGATGATTGTGAATTCAATCTCCACTGGGTATAATCAAATAAGGAAAATCATTTACTCGATTTGGTAAAATTAATAGTGGTAATAATTTTAACACTGCGAGTGTCCGATTCCGCAATATGCAAAGCAGCTTGAAGTTAAAAAATTGTAATGTGATACAATAAAAAATGTATCAAATCCTATCATTTTTTTTAAATGTATCAAATCCTATAATTTTTTTAAAATGTATCAAAACCTATCATTTTTTTTAAAATGTATCAAACCCTATCATTTTTTTTAAAATGTATCAAATCCTATCATTTTTTTTAAAATGTATCAAATCCTATAACTTTTTTTAAACTGTATCAAATCCTATATTTTTCTTAAAATGTATCCTATCATTTTTTTTAGAATTATTACTTAGAATTATCATTTGACAAATAGAATGCTATTTATTAAATATTTTTAACATTTATCACGTGTTGTTCCACATTTAGTGAAGAAAAGCACTTATTTTTAGAAACGTGCAAAAAGTTAAAAAAAGTATTTAATCGTTCCTAGCACTTTTAAAAATGTTAAAAAACAAAATCTCTTGTTGGGGTGCATTTTACCTCCTCCTACAATCTATTAAGGCGCATAATTTGTAACTTTTATAGAACTTCAGCCTTTTCAATTCAATCCAGTAGTCCTTGAGATTACCACGTTCAGTAAAACAAACTCATTAATTTAATAATATTACTACCTAAAATCAGCTGCACGCTGTATCCCGCAAACAGCAGCGTTAACTTAGTGCTAAGACACTTCTTTCCTCACTTTCCACCGAATTCTAGAGCCATTGCATGTTGGGAAGCGGAACTCATCTCCGCGTTTTATCTCGACATCAGAGCGAAGAAATGTAAAATATATTTCATTTCTCAATGTGTGCGACATTTCATTTCTCAGTGAGGATCGAACCCACATAAACTACATAACACATCTTTATAATAAATTCAAATAATTCACATCTTAATAAAACCAAGAAGATTTACTTAAAACCACATTCAATGCTAATTTCAATATTATGCTTAGTTATTTGTATTTGATGTATCTGTAAGCATATATGTATTTTCTTTTTCATGAACTGAAATATTATTGATTTAAGTTAAATCAGTTTTGGAGACGCAATGGCATAAGGGCTCTAGAATGTGACTGTAAACCTGACAGTTGTGAATTCGATTCTCACTCGGTAGAATGAAATATTCAATATTTTCATTTTCTCGCCCTGGTTACGAGGCAAAGTGTGACGTTCAGTTCCGCGACTCAACACACAATGCCTAAAATTCGTCGGAAAGTGGAGATGGGCATTGTCTTAATGAGAACAGAGTATTTTATCACTAAGTCCCGAGATAGCCTTTGCCTACCCTGCTCTGTGCGGAATTAAGCTAAAAAATAAATAAAAAATATTTCTTTTGACGATTTGTCCATTTGTCGGGTAATTTGTAAAGTTTTAATATCTGTATTGCTTGTAGTTGTTCGTTAGTAACTAACGACGAGCAAGGTACTCGTACCTTAATATATGATTAATAAATCCATTTTTACTTATGGAAATATATATTTTCAATAAATTTTCATTTCCTTTACCAGTATCGTTATAAAACTAAAAACAAACTTATTAGAACTAACACTCAACTCGAGGTATAGCAAAAAACATCAATCTACCCACAATTATATAAGAAAGGAGCAATTTATTTTATCAAAGGCAACTAACTATACGTAAAAGTTGCTTGGCAGTGACCACGCCTACCCGATAAGGCACGCCCAAGACACTCCCGCTCGTTTCCTTTTATACCTTTTATGTAATACATTTTAGGGGGTAGGGAGTAAAAGGGGGGTAGGTGGTGGAAAATGTTATTAAATTTATCTCACTGTCCAACCAAGATGGCGTCCAGGAGATTGCCTTTTACGTTCTTATCAGATGATAATGTCTGAAATGACAAAATGTGGAGACTGTTTTAATGTTATTTTCGTTATTTCTAAATGTAATTCGTTTTAACGATAGAAAATGTCGATAAATGTAACGCTTTTAATAATAAAAACGTTACATTCTTACATATTTTACTCAAATATCTATATATTGCTAAAGAACATTTATCTAGATTCATAAAATAACTATAGGTGGAGAGAATGATATTTGCAGTATTGGTTGCTTTTAACTTTTTAAAGTGAGGATTATCACAGGTTCTGTAAAAATGCATGAATATAGTAGTACAAATGTTATGCTTTTGTAGAGATTCCATTCCATTCAAAAACTGCTTTAAAAAATGCCAAAATCACGTTGACGAATGAATTGCTTAATATTTTAACGGAAATGACATTTATAATCTACTTAATAGAATATAGTAGAATTGTAAATATAGTAAATAGTGGGTAGGTGTAAAAATCTCGATCATTCTATTTATATATAAAAGGCTTGTCTAGAAAGGCGTAAATGAAAAATTAAATGTTGTTTCTTAAGTATTCTTCAAATTTATCTAATATATCAATATCGATATCAGCTTCTCACTGTGTCGTACGCAGCAGGGTGGCCAGAGGGAACCTAGTGTTAAGACTGTTGAATGGCAGAACTACACTCCACGCTTTGCCTCGACGCTAGAGCGAGAAAATGGAAATATAAATTAAAAAACATACATACTAATTTTTGATTGAACATAGGTTCCTATTTTATTGCATTAATAAAGATAAAACTACATGAGTGGAATGTAAAAGTTACAATTACAGCCACTCTCATAGATATCAATTAAAGCTCAACTTTCATAAAACCTAAATGTTAAGGTATATATTTATTATTAATTGGTAGTGATTTAATCTCTCATTGGGATGTAAAGGAAAAAACAACATTAAATGGCAGAAAAAAAATGTACACAGTCAAATTTCATGAAACATTATTTCATTCTTTATTAGCCATAGCTTTGTTTTATATTGAGTTTAGTCAGATCTGAACTAGAAATATTTTTTTAAATATATAAATATGAACACAGATAACAATTAATCTTACGTTCACTTGTACTACAGTCTTGGCTTAAATAAAAAAAAGTAATAAAAAAGTCATAAAATACACGAATGTATTTGTAATTAGGATTAAAATTATTAAATTTATACACTAAAAAAAATATTGATAAAACAAATTATTTGAATTTTAACTTATAACCTTTTCCTTAATGCACATCTAACATGTTCCGTGTTATAAAAGGCAACGTGCGCTTACGCGGATTGCACTCGGGCGATGACGCGGGACGTGAGTATTTTGACATATTTTTTTCTCTTTCTCCATTTTTTACTTTTTGCTGACCACGTGCTAGCGATCAGCCATTTTGTTTGTGTGTAATTTGAGTGATACTGTGATTTTTTTATTGATTTATGACCGCGTGATATGATAATGCTAATTTAAAAGCTTAATTTTAGATTCTTAGTGGGATAGCCAAAGAAAACCTAGTGAAATGGCATTTAGGTTTTTTTCGATCATGTAGTAGTGTCTTGAAGATTATTGTTTCTGTATTTAATGATGTAATCGAAGAGAAGTTGTGATGCATCACTCCGTTCTACGTAGTACACTTTTGTTGACTACATGTTTTATATTATTCAAAAGTATAGTCATACTTTCTTTCTTTTTATTGTAAACACGTGCTAAAATCTCGTCTTTTTCATATTTTTTAAGACCTATTTCACACTACGATGACGCGAGATTTTTCGTACATTTTCTTAGATTTTATCTAAAATCTGCTATTAACAGTGACTTCTTTTCCTATCAGTGATAATAAAGTCGTTATATCACTTCGTATTCTATTCTTCGCGTACAGGAGACATTACGTAATTTTTGTGACCGAAGCACATGGTCACAAAACCACGTGCTTTCAATATAGAAGTTTATTTTCATACTGTTTATAATTAACCGGCTTATCTTTAACTTTCACAAATCATTTCGAAATGTTTTATACTCAAGTATCTAAATTTAAAAAATCTAAAGTTTTTTTATTATATGCACGTTCATTGGTCCCATGTAAATTTTTAAATCTTCACTTTTTCCTATTGTTAAGCGGGATAGATGTCTCTTATACTTGCTGGATTGCGATGCTCAACGTTGTTTTTCATTTAACCAAATACATGGTATAGGTGGTTCTTAGTTTAAGTAACTAAATGAAAAACAAATTATAACATCATGCTAATGCCACCCGATTGCATCACTTTAACTGAGTGAATTTTATAACTCATAATAATTTAACTGGAAGATACTTTACTTATTCAAATATTATTTAGATATTACCACAGCTATATATATATATATATATATTTCTTATGTTTTAACTTCTTACAGTGAGCCAGGGTGCCCGCGGAACAAGCGGCCTGCTGGACGGAGTAAGTGAAAATTTTCTTCTTTTTTTCTTAAGTTTTCCATGATTGTAGAATAACTTGTGGTATGCATATGCACAATCGACTGTAAGCGCGAGAGGTTGTGGGTTCGATACCTACGCGAGGAATTGAAATATTTAATATTTTCTTTTTCTCACTCTGGCAAAGTAGGCAAAGCGCGGCCTTGAGTTCTGCCAATCAACAGGGAATTCTTTCAGAAATCGGTGGAAAGTGAGAAATAGTGTTTTAAAACTAGGGTTTCCAGGTTCTCTCTGCCTACCAATCTATTTGCGGGATACAAATATTATTAGTGGGTCACTCTTACGGTCTCCACGTGTTTGTCATATCGCTATACTGATGGTTTCAATTATAAAATTAGCAGCTCGTGAAGTGCCACGTGCTTTCATACCACATGCTTGCATAGCAGCAAACCTTAATTTAAATTATTCTTAATAATAATAAAGTATTATAATGATACATGTAGTTCCTATATCTGTTTTACTCTTGTCCGCTCAATTTCAAGACATTGAACATTTTCCTTCGTTACAGACATAAGAGCATGTTCCAGCCAGCAGGCCCCGCGCCCGGTGCGGCGGCCGCCAGCGTTGCCCGACGCCGACCGGCCGCGCGCCTGGCCGCGCGCCTGCCGCCGCTCCGCCGGAGCCGCGACCAGATAACGCGCTTTTTAGATTAAGGTATGTTGTATACTTCACGCTTTATCCCACATAAAGCAGGGTTGGCAGCGGGAACCTAGTTCCAGTCGCCACTTTTCGCCTAATTTTAAAGACACTAAAGACTCTCGTGTTGATTGACAGAAATCAACGCCGCGTCTTGCCTTGTTGCTAGAAATGAAAATATTTAACAAAAGAATGGAAGTGTATTCGAGCCCACAAACATCGCGTTTAAAATTACAGTATTTTTATTACTAAACCAGGTTAATCGTTTGAATATACATACTTGCACTTAGTTAAGATAACTCTTCCTTAAGAGAATACTCAATATGTAAAAAAAAATTTAATATAAAAAAAAATTATGATACAGATCCTGGTGACGCAACTGTTCTTTTCCAGGTTTAGTTTAGTGACGTAGACTGTCGGCGACGTCATCACGTGGCTGGCCCTAGTCGAAGTCTTGCCGCGCAGAGCGGCGCTCTTTATTCTCTTTTTTTTTAGTTGTAAGTATTTTTCAGCATCAGTCAAGTTTCTTACTTCATATAGATGGGCGCACACAACAGAGTAGGACCTACACGTTAGACAGGGAACTTCAAAAAGGAAGACACTTCTGTTCACCACTTTCTACTGAAATTTGGCAAAGCACGGCCCTTTGTCTAGCAGAGCGAGGATATGAAAATATTTTATTCCTCCCGTGGAAATAGAACCCGTAACCGTAGCGTTTAGAGTCGCACGCTTGTGCCCCTGCGACGCGACTGGCCTCGAACCGACTTATTTCTAACAATCTAAAATAATATACACACATATTTTTTAATAATATATAAAATTTAAATAATATACGTTATTTTTAATAATACCTAATATTGTATTTGTTTCAGATATTTGAAAATCGGACTATAACTTAAAATAGTTAATGACGCCCATAAACTCGTTTACTAATGCTTAATAAAAAACATATTCTTAAGAGACTATTACAACTTTTCCGTTGCGATATCTATATATAATATATTGTTCTTGTTGTTTAGATTTAAGATTTTTGCGATAATAAGTTAAGATTCTGTATAAGCATGTTTTTTGTTTTTGTCTAGATCTAACCTTTCCTAAAGTCGGCAAGTCCAGGTGAAAACGAGTGGAACCAATGTAGTAGATAAGCTTATTGTAATTTTTTAAATGTTTTTGATATTTCTTTCTGCTGTTGCAAGTACCTAAAATTTTGGTTGAGCGTGCCTTTCGTAGTTTTTTTGTTAAATCATGTATGCCAATTTAGTTTTAGTTTGTTTTTTTTTTTTACTTTGATTAAAATTTTCTGTTTTTAATTTTATTATATGGTTTTCTTACTTATTTTGTCTTTTATTTGGACGTGACCCTTGATTTTGTTTTCTTTTAATCTTACGTATAGCAGGGGTAGTAAGATGCAGCCTAGTGTCAAGACACTTTGGTCCCCACGCACAATACAATTTTTAAGTCATTGTGTGATGATTGGTCGTGTTACCGGAGCGAAGTAATAACATTTCATTCCCCAGAGCGGAAATCGAACTCGCTCTGTGACGTTTACGATCTGACGCTGCGACGCGACAGCCGATCTTTTTATAATATATACCTATATAATATTACAATAAATTCAACAGAACATATAATTTAATTTATCGTACTCGTCGTAACAAATCAGCTTCACGCTGTATCTCACAAACAGCAGGGTCGACAGAGGGAACCTAGTGTTAAAACGCTCCGTTCTTTCTATTTTACGCCGAATTATGAGGGCGTTGTGTGTTAACTGGTGGAACTCAAGGCCGCGCTTTACACCAGAGCGAAAAAATGATAATATAAATTTAATTAAATATTTCATTTCCTCGAGTGGAGATCGAGCCCACAACCAGTCGCGTTTACACACTTGTGCCCCTGCACCACGATTGGCCTCAAAAATTATGAAAATAAAGCAAATTCTTTTCCAAACTTATAAAAGTCTTGAGATAAATATGCGACTAATACATTTCAGTTTCATCTAAAAAAGGTGTTTATGACATCTGTTCATAAATTGTCACACATAAAAAAACTATAGAGGTCAAACATATAACCTTCTTTTATGAGATCGGTCAAAAGAAGTCGTTTTAGTGTTGGTTCATAAAAGAGAAATAAAGGTTACACTAATATTGACGTTCAAGTACACTCACTGGCGCTTTGATCCCCGAATTTTATTAGTAAAAACACAATAGGTGGTATTGTAATAGGGTTTTTTTTGAAATCTTAGTGTTAAATCACAATTTTCTATGTAATAATAATTTAAATAAGTTTTATAAGTTACTACGCATTTATATTACCAGTAGATAATTACATGACATGGCTAGTTCCACTCCACTCCACTCCGTTCCACCAATAAATTTGTTAATTAGTAAACATGTAATAAAACCTAAGAATTTGGTTTACACGCACTTCTACTATCTTGAAAATTGTCAGTACATTAGATGACAATAAGTACTGTTTACTAGTAGATATATCGAGCTTGTGCTTATTACATTCATCTTTTTAATTTGTTCTGTTGAAAACACGGGTATTTTTTTAAAACTACGCTGTTGTAAGGCAAAGCGCGGCGTTGAGTTCGGCCAGAATTTGGCAGAAAGAGGGGAACGGAGTGTGTTAACACTAGGTTCCCTCTGCCTACCCTTTATTGCCCTGCCTGATTTATTTATTTTATTTTACTTTATATATATTTTCCACATAGTGTGCACCGACACTGTTTTAGTAAGTTCTAAACGCCCCACTGTCCCTGGCAGATATTTAAATTAGGATCATCTGTTACTTTGCACTTTTTGCCGCCATCTTGTGCCCGTCCCGGAATATTCCCGGTATATATTAGTTGGGTATATTTTATAATAGGATAGAGATAGTAGTTTGGAAATTACAAACTTATTATATAGAATTTATTTTAAAATTACTATTTAACTATAAGAATCCGAAGCGTAATAATAGTAGTACATTAGAATTTAATTTATAATAGTCTTTACTTCATATAGGTTGGCTTGTAGGACTTTGTTTAAAATTTTATTATCTTGTTGAAAATCCGTAAATTGAAATTTTTCTTTTGCTAAATTGCGCTTTCTTATCGTTTCGTCAAAATTGTGAATTGCAACTTGACGAAACGATAAGAAAGTAAATTCTGCATTTTGTATATAATTTATCGCAAACTATAATTATAATTTTACTATATATTTTCTTATTTTAAACGTTATCAATTATTATTGAATAAAAGTAATAAATTTTACATTTTTAAATATATTTTTTTATAAAAAAAACACTTTCGACGGTGGTACAAGAGTCCAAGCCATCGGTGGCTATGGTGTAGCCCTACACAGACAGAGAAAGGAACCTCCTCACAATAAATCAATCTTTGTATTTTTTCACAGTAATTTGCGGAATATCAGTTATTCTATATAATATTTTAAATCGGTTATAAAAGTACGAACCACCACCGATACAAAGATAACCATAATAATAACACCCTTTGCTTCATCCGTAAGCAATAAATAAAAAACAAATACATTTCTACACTTAATTTATTTATATTAAAAAAAGCAATTTCAATGAAACAACTCGTCAGATCCGATCAAAACAAACACGTTTAGAATAAAACGTGACATTAACATAGAAATAAGTAGACAGCTACAAATGCTCGCTAAATATTGAAATGAGGTGAATTAAAAAATAAATCAAAAGAGGATTTTCCCGACACGTCGCGTCGACTCGCAGCGACGGCGACGGGAAAATTGGAAAAAGTGAATACTTTTACACTGTCTCCATTGAATTTTTAATAAATATACATATATAACTAGTATTATCACGATTAGTTTGTTTAGTTGAATGTACTATTCTCAGGAACTGCTGGTTCTAATTAAAAAAATATTTTTGTGTTGTATAATTTTATTCCTCGCTTCGCTCTGGTGTCGGGGCACTACACAATGCCTCCAAAATTAGGGGAGTGGAGTGTTTTAACACTGGGCTCCGTCTTCCTATCCTGAAAAAAAAAACCTTTTATAGAGAAAGGAATATATTACCTCATGGTAATCGTTTCAATGTAATCCACTATACATGTAATCAGATTTACCTCAGGCACTTAGCCACAAGAACAAAAATTAAAAGAACAAAGATTAAGCAAATTTCTTCCCTTGATCGATCCGTAATTAGCCATTTAAGTCTTCAATTTCTACCTATTTTAAATATAATATTTATTGAATCGTAAAACCGACACTATAATTGTTTCATTAGAAAAGAGAAAAACATTCACTTCTATTACGAGTATTCTAAAGTCGCCATGACGTCATGGAACTGCGACTTAATGTAAAAATTACAACAACATGGCTACGGGCTCCCACTCAGGGGATATTTAGATTGTTTTTCTCTTTCATTCTCTCTTATAACACGCAATGTGTCTTGTCACTACCCCGATTAAGGCAGAAAAAAATCAAAAAGTGAAAAACGAAGTAACATTCTATTCCCTTTCTCTCTCTCTCTCTAAGTCAATTTTTGAAGTAAATAGGTACGTAAAAAAATAAACACAATGGTTCAATGGACACACACCACTTGCAAGATAATAATGTTCCTTACATATTAAGCAAACAGACTGTAATACACCTTATTTACATATACATGATGATATTGAAATGAATGTGGGTACTTTATTATTTTTACAATATTAGATGATTGAATTGTTTTTTTTTTTGGTTCACCCTTCTCGTAGTTAGATAGCAGAGTAGGCAAAAAGAGACTTGATTGAGACTGTTTAATATTTCCTAATACTTCCATTTGTCGTAGATTCAAGTCTTGTGGTATATAAATAGAAATTTGTTTAACAAAATTATTTAATCCATATTTAGTAATAAATGAATGCTAAGAGGACTTTATTTTATTTTAAATTATTTTTTTAAAGGACTTATTATTTTAAAGGACTTCTGTAAAAATATAGAATAAGGGAAGATTATCAATTCAACTGGTTTTTTTTATGTTTGTTACCTCAGGACTCGGTGAACCGATTTCGATTATTCTTTTTTTGAAAAGGAAGTACGTCAAGATAACTTTGTTAGGGTCTGATTATGAAGTCAATGATAAAGTAACGGAACTCTCTGAAACGTAACTATCTTTGTGTCTCGATATTTCGTCTTTTCGAAATATTAAAGACGCAATCAAAATTTGAAAATAGTCTTTCTGCATAATTTGAAATATTTAACTAAAAAAACTACAATTACGTTATTGTTGCACCAAATGAGTGAAGAAATAAACCGATTTATTACTTTTAGCACTTCTTACCACGTACGTATTTTATATACGTAAATAATTATTTTATTTACCATAATGTTGAGTACATTATGTTAAAAAAAAATACCAAAACTAAAAAATTGGAATAAAACAACACTAATTTCTTTCCTCTAAAATGCAAAAAATACCAAAATCTAAGTAGAAGTTACCAAAAATATTTACTTCGTTATCTTTTCTTTATAGTAGGAAGGAAAGCTATTTTAGTGAGTACATAAGTACCGGTCTACCTAGAGATTGGTTGAAGGCGTTCTCTTGGGAACTACTGGTACGAATTAAAAAAAATATTTTTTGTACTGGATATTCCATTCGTCCAGAATGGCTAAAGGCAACATCACGTTAATCGTTTTAATGTAACCTAGTGTACCTTTGGTGCTTAGCACATACTTTTAGGAAAGTAAGGTTTTGAAAATAAGAGCCAGAAAACTTACTCATGACAGCTTCTATTACATTCACTTTATTATCAAATGGAATAAATCAAATTACAATCCTCGTCGTCACAATAACAATTACAAATACACGTGGGATTCTCTCTAAAATCTTTCTAAATTCTGTCTAAGATTAATCTTTGAGTTCTCTCTCTTAAATTCCCTACTTAAAATCTCCTCAAAGAAGATGTTTGAGTTTCTAGTTTTACAATTATAATTTTTTACATCGCTCTACTTTGAAATCTCAAAAAAATATCTATAACAAAAGCTTGCCAAAAAGAAAAGCAAAGTAAGCATCTAGTGTAACGTATATTTTATCGAAAGCACTACTGTAAATACAATTTAAATGAAAACACTTAGTAATACGGGCACTTGACATAATTTCCGAGCTCCACCCTTTGAAGGCCCCGCCCAGCCCAGGCCACGCCCATCGAGCTCTTTATGGAACTTCTGCTGAAAGGTAGTTAGAGATTCACAAAGTATATTTGAGTTTCGTCTTCTAGTTTATGAGAGTATCTTTATTTTTGTAATGTCTTCGAAAGAAGTTTAAACGATTTGAGTTGAAAAGTGTAGGGTACATGCTATGGTTGTGTGTTCGATTCTCGCTCAAGTTATATTATCTTTTCAAATATTGAGGGAATATAGTCTGAAGTAACTCACTCTGTTTCAGTCCTTTCGTCTAATTTTTGAAACATTACGAGTTTAATGACGGTACTCAACGCCGCACTATGTTTCGTAACCAGAGCGAAGAAAATAAAAAAAAATCATGACCCTCCTAGTTAGAACTGAACCCACAAGCATCGCATTTACAGTCACATACCACACTACTGTGCGACGGTCTCTAAAAAATTTAATTTGAGCTTTTAATAGGTGGCATTCATTTTCTATAGTGGAAATCGAACCGGTATGTTATCGATATACATACATTTCTCTGTGATATAAAAAGTTTTTTACCGTTTAGTTATAATTATATATGTTATATAAAATTCGTCAGATTTATTGTATTAGTAGTATATAGTAATTTAAAGGTGCTGATGAATAAAAGCTTAAGACCAGTAGTGGCGAAGGAGTACAAGGGTTTTTTTGCATTGTAAACGCAACACGTGGTGGGTTCGATTTCCACTCTAGGAAAAGAAATATTTAATATTTTAATTTCCTCGCTCTGGTAATGCGGAATAGCAACTAACACATAATGCCCCCAGAAGGAAGTATCTTAACACCAGGTCCCCAAGCGCCCTCTACTTACCCTGCTGAGTGCAGAATACAGTGTGAGGCTAAAAATATATATTTATGTACCTATGTTATTATTGCAAAAGCTACTCTTTACCAGGTATAATATTCCTATTCTTAATTAGCTTCACGCTGTAACACGTATATAGCAGAGTAATCAGAAGGAAACTAGTGCGAAGACCCTCCGCTCTCCTTCTTCTATCTATTTTTCCAGATATCGCATCTATTAACTGGTATAATTTAAAGTCGCACAATAATTTATAAATAGTCATAATATAATATAAATACTATCAACAACGCGCTGTCTAAATAAAAATATTTTCCCAAAACAAGTATACTTTTTTATTCCATCACTACCCTTTTATACTTTCCCATAATAATTCCTCACACATCTCACGTAACAGTTTATAAAGGTTCGAAAAAGCAAAAACCTAATATTCATCCTAAATTGATCCCAAATCGTCCAACTATCGTATAACAGCATCCCAGCATCCCATCATCTCTGAAGAACAACGTTTCATCTCGGTGAGATATCAAAAAATACATCCGGCCGGCCTTTCTGCGCTTTATTAAGAATAAATTTAGGACCCCTACCGTGGTTCGGAAATTGTAAGTGAAGAGCGATTTAAATTTAATATTTGATTTTCCTTATATTTCATTATTTTACAAAAGACCATCGTGGCGCAAGGGCGCAGCGACTGGCTGTAAGTAACGATTAAAGGTTCGAATACCACTCGAAGGAATGATTTTTTTTATAATAAGTTCTTTGATTTTCGCGATTATTACACATATTAAATGAAACTAATTTAAC
>DWAN01003549.1:0-13267 GCA_018230445.1 Heliconius hewitsoni
TGCCGAATTTTGGAGGAATTGCGTGTTGAGTGGCAGAACTCAACGCCGCGCTTTGTCTCGACATCAGAGCGAAGAAATGGATATATAAAAATATGAGTAAATATTTCATCTCCTCGAGTGGGCATCGAACCCACAACCGGTTTTACAGTCATACTTTGTGCCACTGCGCCACGACTGGCCTTACAAATCTTATTATAAAACACATAAAATAAGACTCTATAGCAATAATGATTCTGACACATGACTTTTCCCAAGAGCTAACGATAATATATCGATATAATTGGAGCTAATGACTTGAACCGGAAAAACGCTACACGCACAGTACGGATCGCGTTTGATATTAAAAAAACTTGGTACCATAGAACTGAATTTATAGTGTCTTGGCATATTTGGGAAGTAAATTTAGCACGCAATGATTGTACGTCCGATCACTGGATTTTTTTTAGCTTAACGCTGTATTTTACGCAAAGGTAGACAGGATAGTGGGAACCTCTCGTTAGTACCCTTTCCTGTCCCACTTTCCGCCGAATTCTGAAGGTATTGTCTGTTGAGTGGCGGGGATCAAAGCCGCGCTGTGCCTTGTTAGAATACCAGAGCAGAATGTAAATATTTAATTTCTTTCCCCCGAATGAGAATCGAATCTACAAACGTTGCGTTTTCAGTCATACGCTTCGTGCCTCTGCATCACGACTGGCTTCTCGATCGTACATACTTGGATTATTTTCATTTTGGTGCAATTATAATACAAATGGAATTTTGGAAAATAGAAAATATCTTTGAAGTGGTCGAAAAGTGAAAAACACTTCTTTAGGAGCCATGTTTAAACTTAATATTTTTATTTTTATAGGCAAAGCGCTAAATTCAGTTCTGCCACTTAACACGCAATGTCTTATAAGAGGAGAATTGAGTATTTGAACACTACGCCTATCCTACTTAGCTTTAACAAAAAACGTGAAGCTCCTTTCCTTTTTTCCCTTACCACCTCTTGCTCAATAAAATGCCTCAAGTTGCGTGAATATAAAGAAAAAATCCATGTCCATTTTGGTTCCGGCTATTCGATGAACTAGAATATTTCAAAACATTGTAATATGAATTTGTAACGGCCGTGTAGTTATTGTTGCGAAAACGAATAGTATACGTTAAATGTTAGTACCGCTATTAATTATTGCAGGCAATATGTAGTGTTAGATGAAGGGTACGTAATACTCGCTTAATGTTTGTAGAATAACTCTGGTATGACTCTGTTTATTATACGCAGAAGTGCCTAAAATATGTTAGCAATCCGCTAAAGTATTTTCCCTCCCTTAACTCCTCTGCTTAAGCTGCGGGAAGCTTAATGTGGGAAACTAAAAAAGAATCCGATAAAAAGAAAATTATTAGAATATTTTTTTTTTCGAGGGTTATTTTAATAATTTATTTTGTAGTTACAGTACGTTATAGTATAAATAATAATTTTTGTCTTTATATGAAAAAAATTTAGTTTGCTAAAATATTTTATTATTAAATTGCGCAGCGTTGCGTTCCACTACTACAATGTTTCGTTAATTGAACGTTTTAGCTCTACGCACTAACGCACAACTACGCACGCAAGGTACTATGGAAGGAATGTCCAAAATTTAAAAAGTTGACATCAGTTTTACAAAATGCCATGAATCGTACCAAAATGGTCTATATCAGTTAACTTTCATCAAATACCTTTCCAGTCTTTATTATATTATGCTCTACTATATTTGTAGAGTCCAGTAAGCCTATATGTGATTTAATTAGCGGAAGTGACCATATTACTATGAATATAAAATAAAATAACCATCAGTGTCGTGAGAAATTATAAGATGTTGATTAAGTTTTGAACATTTGAACACGTAAAAGTTATGTAAAATACTTATTATATTATATTTAAATTTATATTAGTATATACCCATATATAGCATGCCAGATGTGGTTTCGATTCTCATTTGAGGAAATAATTATATTTAAATCATTTTAACTTCTCCCCTGTCATAGCCAAAGTAGGGGGTCTCGAAAAAAAGGAGCACAATGGGGAACGGAGTGTCATAACACTAGATTCCATTTATCTCATTTCATTTAACTCATGAACCTGTTTTTTATTTATCTGATAGTATTCTATCAGCCTAGTATTCTATCAGCCTTTCCATTATATAAATATAAAAACAATACAAATACATATCAAAAATACTGTTATAATATTTGACAAAAAATAAAAAAAAAACCAACCGATTTTTCAAAAAATTCTTCCTTTCTAAAAAATAACAAGTTACGCAAAAAATAAATAATAAAATGCAGTTAAAAACATTGCGAAAGATGCATATATAATGCGTATGACGATGATAAATCACTCTGGAATCCAGTTAATTTGTATAGAGCACATCTTTATATATACATGATTCGTGTTTTTTAACATGATTGACGGTTCCCAATCGACTCTTGTATGAGGAAGTGACTCGCTTCAAAATAGCTTTGTAATGTTTACATAATGTAATTACAATGTTCATAAAAAGTTGGGTGGAGAATATTTTTTTGTAGTGTCGTATTTGTTATTTTCTGTGATATTGGTGAGTGAAAGTGAGAGTTTGTTTTTGGCGTTTTTAGGGTTCCGTGTTTATAGATTTTTTTGTCGTTTTCTTTTATTAGTTGTACTTTTACATCACTTAATAGGGTAGGTTGTTCTTCAGGATTAGCGGGGCTCAACACTGGGTTTCATCCTGCCAAAGAGGGGATATAATTTTTTTTTTTGATTAGAGAAGGAATAAAACCCACAACAACCGTATATAGAATTAGATTATCACACTGCACTATGATGGTTACCATTTTTTTTTAATTAATTAGGAAATTCTTTAATACAAACAATTTTCTAATAAGTAAAAAAAATGGCTAACTTCAACTTTGATAACAACATAAAAGGTTAAAAAATATATTAAAAATATATTTTTTTTAATATTAATTTATAACTTTAAAGGAACTGTTTAATAATAATATGATGAAATCTATATGTTATTGAACATTTTTTGGATATTGAGTAAAGTGTACAAAACGGTTAATATTATACGCTTTCAATGACCTTTGAATCCACACGCAGTCAACGTTTTGTTGCTCAAAGTGTTTTTTTTATATAAAATGGCCGAATAAGTAGTCACGGCTCAGCGGCACAGTGTCAGAGTGTAAACACAACGGTTGTGGATTTGATTTCCATAAGGTTGAATATTAGATTGAGAGGAATCTATTGTTATAACATTGTTTATATTTAATAAAAAAAATCATTCCCTCCAAAAATGCAGAACGGAGTGTGTCAATACTAAATTCTTTGCGTTTGTGACAAAAACAAGAAATCACACGAGGTATAATAAAAAGAAATTGAAGCAACACTGTCGCTAACAAGATGCATATAAACATCACAAGGCTCATCAAAAGTCGTAAGCACACAAAAGAAAGAAAACGCGATTGTATCAATACTATTATACCAGTGTACTTATATCAGTTATTAATGTTAATCTCAAAAGAATATGGCGATTGAAAGAGAAAATCCAATTTACAATTCAACTGTCCAGACGTACGTGATTGTAATTGTTACATTGTAGAGATCTATCTGCTTACGTATGTAGACAGATGTCGTGAGTTAAGAGAATATATTTTATACCTACTAGTGACCTTCTCGCGGCTGCGCCCGCTTGAACTAAATATTACTGGTCTAAATTTCTTTCGTGTTCTTATAACGTTGTCATTTTAAAGACTAATATTTATATATTGAAAACGTAATTTTCAGCTAATTAAAAAAAAATAGTTTATTATTATTTTGTAGCAATTTTGGCAAAGAAAATGTTTCCTAATTATATGACTTTTTAATTAAAAACCGGCTTAAATAAAACAAACACTGAATGTTAAAGGAACTTGGCAAAAATACAAGTGACATCAGTAGTTCAACAGAAAAAACTTTTTAAAACCATATTTCTGGGTTCTATTACATTGATAAATAATAATAAATTTTCTCCCATATCTTCCGTATGCAGACAGCGATGAGTTACAATTTTATGATATGTATAGACTAGCTGCGCCCGCGTCCTTCTTTTGCATAGAAAAGTACTAACTTTATTATTCATGAACTGATTAAAACAAAATAAACACAAAATATTAAGGAAAGTTTGCCTAAATAGAAAAATTGTAGATTGCAATTACATCGGTTAATCGATTTCCTAGATTAGTGTTCACAAATGCACAGACAAAAATTTTCAAAATTATTATTTTTGGTTCTGTTGCATTGAAAAATGTCTATACTAATCGATTTTCTTATACATTTCCCGTATACAGACAACGATCAGCTACATTTTTACTATATGTATCCATAGATCCATAAATTTGAATGATCTTCAAAGACAGATTAGATGAGTGAGTTTAAAATTAATAAATAGTTCTCAAAATTCGACCACAGCAGAAAAAAACAAATAATTTAAATATAATTCTACGATGATTGATGATGATTACGTGATTAATCCCACAATCATAGCAATGACAGTCAGTCACTGTAATATTTTAATTAAAGCTTAATATAAAGAAAATTAAAGGTTGTATTTTAAAAAATATATAAATACACTTGTGTCTTTGAATAATTAATATAATTTTCAGGAACTCAAAACAAAAAACTAAAATATCTGGATAAAGTTCAAGCTGAGCTTTATCGCTTTTTCTACACTTTTAAGCATTCTTAAAATATCTAAGCTATATAAGCTATACTGCTTAAATATCCATTTATAAGATTCTTTGCTCATTTATATTTATTAATCTATGAATTTAATTTATTAATACGTTTCATTTTATACATTTGTATTCTATACTTTTGATCGTTAAAGTATTTAGTTACGCGCAACTAAGAAGCACTCGCTTTCTACGATCGTATTTCGCAATCTTCCTATATTAGGAAGTTTGTGTGAAAAAATGAAATTTACGCATGAATGGAGAAAGGAAAATAACCTAGAAAAAAGAGCACAGTGTAACACTATAATAGTTTGCATTGTATTGTTGTTCGTTTTAACAAGTTCAACAAGAAGAAATATTTAACTTCAAATCTAATATGAATACATGTCAGATATCGATAAAATTTGTTTATTTGCATATTATTAATTCTGATCATATATGCACAATCTGGGTAACTTTGACATATACGAGCGATACTTTACACAATGTATTAAAATTTAAAGCACATTGTAAAAGTGTTTTCGTTTTATTAGTCCTCTCATAGTATTTTTCACACATAAAATTAACCCTTTAAAATACATCAGTTTAGAAGAAAATCTGATTTTGGTATTCTGTCAAAATTACCTCTACGAATAGGTGTGAAACCACCTCTATGAACTTTGACACACAGAGAACAATGAATGCATAAAGATGATAATCATAATTATTCTTCTTATACAAAAAAAGGAGAATCAGTCTAGAGCGTTTGGTCTTTGTATACTATATTTATATAATCTGCATCAAAAATACTTAAAAACACGTTTAATAGAATAAAACAAGATAAAATAATTTACGCAAATAAAAAAAAAAAAAGATCTTGGGTGTTAATTGTATATTCACCATACCCCATAATCCCAATTTAATTTAAAACGGCAATTCATTTAGCACGTTTCAAGTTGATGGTTCTAAAGTAATCTTATGTATTTATGTTTTCGTTGCGCTGAGTCTTAAGTTTATTTTCGTTTTTAAAATTAACATTATTAATTAAAATAAACATATTAAATCAAAATAGTCAATAGTATTATATTTTATCCAAAAGGTTACCCAAAGAATCAAAGATTGACAAATTTTCTGCAGATGGAATAGGTAGAGCTTTTGTGTGATATAACCCTGTGATTTTCTCCGTCCTTAAATTATTTCATCTATTTTAAGTCTATACTTGTACATTAAGAAATAAAATCTAAAAATATGTGTTATAATAAGTAGCTTTACAATATTTCCCGCAAATCGGAATAAGGAGATGAAACCTAAGGGAAGTGTGCATTCCTTCTATGATTTCATCCAATTAAAACAAAATACATTAAGTGTTCCCTGATGTAGTGATTGAACACAAAAAGTCACTTGTTTAATCGGACACTATCGTGCCACAATAGATTCACATTGCATCATTATAATATTTTATATCACATACATACAATTAAGTTTTTCTTCAATCCAGTACGCAAGTCATAATGGCAGCCAATTTGATAGATTTATTAGCTTCGAGCATCTCAATATTTCATATTAACGTTAGAACTATTTCAATAAAAAACGCATCGTGAGGAATAAATTACACGCGTGATTGATGTTATTCACTTTTTATAAACAAATTTGCATAACTTCCATAATTGATTTGTACGTCTTCTGTTTAACGTCTTGCAGATAACTTAATAGTATAGTAAATGGTAGAAAATAATTTAATGTGACATCTTTTCTAATCTACACGAGATTGAAGATTTATAGCCTTATTATAATGGGACATTATCGTATCAGATTGTTGTATAAATTTGTGACGTGGTGACAGCTCGGCGGTTTTAATATGGCTCGGTTTCGATGGAAGATTGGTAATCAAGATTCCGTATATTCACGGATTAGTAAGAAATTCAGCAGGAGCATTTTATTCGTTTTAGTAAGTTTTATTAATGTAGAATGTTAATAATAAGATACATGGTCACCTTGTGTACTACAATACTACGATATATAGACATTATTAAGACTACTCGAAGAGGCTTGTCATGGCGCAATTGCACAAGCGCGTGACTCTAAACTTGTAAGGATATGGATTCTATTCCTACTCGAGGAAATCTCAGCTCTGGTATCAAGACACACCGTGGCATACGCATACTTCTTTAATTTATCTTTTATTAAATCATAAAAAGCTAATTTGACAAACTAACTAGCAGGAATGTCATAGTGAGAATGAAGAAGAATTTATTCGGATGGCTTTGGCATACCGGGACAATAAGTGATAAGAGCAGAAAAAAGGCCTTGGTTGAACTTCAAGAACAGTATATCAATAATACTGGGTCAAAAGCATGAGGAGCCTAAAGTATACAGAGCCCGAACGAAGCCTTTGGCGTTCCATTCTCTCTAGCCAATCAGTTAGAGTTAAAAATCAAATTTACTTACTAAAACTAACTGAGCCTAACTATATTTTTTTTCGAATTTATACAATATTAAATCACAATGCGATATTTGATACAGACTAACTAACTAACTAACTAACTAGATACTCGTCAGTATTTTACAAATGTTCAACAACCATTATTTTAAAATTATTTTTACGACGAAGAAACACTTACTATAAGCAGTCACGTAAGTTCACAGAAATATCTGTGATAATATGCAACGACAAAAAATAATTTGATTTAGTCACGTTAAAGCAAATTAAGTGGTTTTTGAAATCGACAATTATGCAGATTGTATTGATGGAAATTAGCATTTTATCTGAAAGTTGATATGTATAGATTTTATCTCTTAGGTTAGTAATAAATTACATAGGTTTAAATATCGTGAATTTTTAAGAAAATTTTTGTTTTCCGCCTTTTAGGTATATCAAGATGACCCACGTGGTCATCTTGATATACCTAATCGTGATTACTAGTTTTGTTCATATTTACTAAAAAAATGTGTTCATATTTTAAAAAATATGGCGAAAATGAAAGTTATCTGATTGAAGATGGACGAATGACTGTGAGTTTTAATCAAATTTATTTTTTTTAGCTTCAAGCTGTATACCATGCATAGCAGATAAACAGAGGGAACATGGGAACCTATTATAGTCTAGTAGGATTAAAACGTTTCCCAGATAATAAAACTTGAAATAATTACTTTTTATTTATATAAGGTTGGTAGTGCGTACCGCAAAGAGAGGTTTTTTTTATTTGCACGTACAAGTTTACCAAACTGCTCCGTTATTGAGTGGCTAATAAACAATGTACAAATAAAACTATTGTGCGTAGAAAGTCTAAATTTGTCATGTAGGTCCTTGAGAGGTACAAGAGGGCACTAAAAGAGGAAACTATAATGTACGCTTTACAGTCCACACAAATTAATCAGCTTCACTCTGTATCCCGCATACGGCAGGGTAGGCTTAGTGTTAAGAAACTCCCTTCCACACTTATCTGAACTCAAGGCATGGCTTTTGCCTTAGTGCCAAAAAATATTAATAAACAATAATTTATTCCCTCGAGTGGGGATCGAACACACAACCGGCGCGTTACAATCACACCTTTGTGCCTCTGCGCCACGACGGCCCCAACAAATGAATTAATATGAATTTGTTGGGGCCGTCGTTGCAATAAATAATAATAATAGAATGTTATATAATAAAACCCATATGTAAGTACCATTAGCGTTAAACTACGTCATCTTTAATCACCATTAACTGTAACACTATTATAAATAAATCTCTTTTATAAATGCGCTTAGAAACCATTCAGTTTTAAAGTACAATATATACGTTAGTGACAATGTAGTTTATTGGATAAATTGACTTTAGAAGGAAATTGCTATCTTTCCATGACTTTTGTTTATAGTTCTGTTTGTGAAATTTTATACAGGGTGGAAGCGTCAGCGCTCCTTTTACGGGAACAGCATATAGGGTAAAATATTTCAAACCCATACCTAAAGAAACTAATTAAGATACCTCAACAGCTTAGACGTAGAATTTTGTTTCATTTTACGATGATTATCCATACCTGTATTTCGTACGTGCTGATGCATAGATAGACCAATAACGTAAACACATACTAGTAGAAAAATGCTCCTAAAAGTTAAACAACTTTCAACTTTGCCGTCAATACCTACGACTCGATTTCGGAATGAGGCGTATGCGGCGGTTTCCATTTGATAAGTTTATGTCTGCGTGCGTTATTCTTGACAAAAGGTGTTTTATTTTACAACGGTAATTTTATTATTTATTTTGTTTAAAAAATCATTTTTCATTTTTATTAAAAAATTAAAAATGATTTTTTAAACAAACAAATCAATTAAGATTTTATAGAGTAGTTAAAACTATAGTTCAATTTAAAGGGACGTTGACAAAAACACTCTGTATATCAACGATATGTAATTCGTAACTTTGGTCACTTGGACTATAAGACTGAAATATTTACTGTTTATTTCCCGTTACCGTGGAAATTTCAGGAAAATATTCTCCAGCTTGAACTATATTTAATTTTAAGAATATTGAAGTTTCAGTCATCATTATGGAATACTTGATATGATTGTAAATTTAAGAGCATTTTAGGACAGTAATTTTACTTTTCATTTAAATATATCTCTGGCAAGACAAATAAAAGTTAATATTGCTATAAATTTAATATTTTTTAACTAAACAAAACTAAAATAATGTACGTCACATTATAAATATGATAACAATAATTATGATAACAGCCTAAAGTTAAGACAGTCTTAGGGCGGAAAGGACGAAGAGAGTCGAGTTCGATTTTTGGATACAAATGAAGTGATATAATGAATTAAGATATGTATACGACGTATCAATGGGAGGTGATTTTGTTTTATAAATTTGTAAAAATAATGATATCTTTTTGGTTTTCTTAAAATATCTTATAGCTATTTATCTGCCTGTAAACGCAACGGTTGTGGTTTCAATTTTTACTCGTATTATTTTCATTTACTCGTTCTGAGAACTTGCAATACCTAACGGAAAGTTAAAACAATATATAATTATTTAGAAAAATAAACTATATTAGTACAAAGTGGATTAGTTAAATTGTTTTTTTAAACATTGATGATTAAAAGGTCAACGTTGACAAAAGTTAAAAATGAACATGAAAGAAAAAATTAAGCCAACTTTTCTAATTAAAAATTCGCCCCAATTAAAAAGTTTTTAAAAGAAAAAATATGTTCAGATAACTTGAAGTTTGTACGGACAAGCTTAATTAAACAATAAGATGGATTTTTGTTACTTTCTCTACAAAATAATTATATATGTTTTATGTTTTGAGCTATAGCATGTTGAGTGGTGGAACTCAACGCCGTTTTTTGTTTACAATAGCGACAAAATGAAAATAAAACTTACATATAAATTTTATAAAATGACGCCGTCCTTGCAAATTTAAGTCCAGAAGACCATTTGGGTCGATATCCCAAATATAAAATGAATATAGGTATCTAGTTAAGGTTAATATTCGAGTAAATCAAATCACATTAGCTTCACGCTATATCCCGCATACAGCAGGGCAGCCGGAGGGAACTTATTGCTAAGATACACCGTTCCCCACTTTCCACCTAATTCTGGAGGCATTCCGTGTTAAGTGGCGGGACTCAACGCCGAGCTTTGCCTTGATATCAGAGCGAATAAATGGATATATGAATTTAAATAAATATTTCATTTTCTCTAGTGGAGATCGAACTCACAACCAGTAGCGTTTACAATCTCACTTTGTGCCCCTGCGCCACGACTGGTCTCAACGTTCAAGTAAAAATTTAAAATCAAATTATTTATAAGCTACTATCTGCAACCACGTCTTATTCAAAAAGTATTCAAAACATATTTTCAAAACGTATTTTCGAATGGCAAAATAACCACCATTAATTTAGTTAATTAAATACTTTAATTTAAAACTCACGAACACCAAAGATATTATTATGAAAGTAGCAAATCAACAAAACTGATTTCGCTATACATATCCATTTCATAAGACAAAAACATTTTAACTACTTAATCTTATATATTACTCAATATTTAAGAACATTCACTTTTATCAACAAAAAAGCAATATCGGTAAAAGTAATGGAAGCAGGACGATAATTTCACGAGCTGGACTCGCATTTGGTCGCGCTTTAATAAAAAACTTTGACTGCGATTTACTGTTTGAGTTTTAAAAGTAGGTACTTCAACTTCTGCTATAGCCTTATTCTGATTATTGAAGAAAACGAGCTCTTGTATTATTGAAAGTTACGACGTCGTAAACGTAAGCGCAATAGTAGTGGCTTCGATTGCCACTCGAAAGAATGAAGCATTTTTATTTCCTTACTTTGGAAACACTGGTAAAAACATTTTTATACATATTCCCCTCATATAAGGTATCAACATATTTATGTACATACAGACAATCCAACGTACAATTGAACTAACAAATACATACAAATAATCATAATGACATAAAAATAGCGTCAGCAAAAAAAAATATAACAAATAAAAAATAAAGAATACTAATTTAATACTTTTTTTTATATTTTTTGCATACGATCTATAAATTATGTTTTTATGAGAGAGATTAAGAATTTTTTGATTTGAGATAATTCAATTTAAAAAAAATTATCGGAGAGGTTCTATACAGGCGCCAAATCTATTTGTTGCGAACCAAACTTGTACATTTTTTTTATATTGGCATCCCATTGAATTCTAGATTATTTATTTATTATTTGTTATATATTTTTTGGTGATGCTTTTTTAAGCTGTGACGTTAACTGAGTGACAAATAATAAATTATGAGTAGAAGATGTAAAGAAAAGATTTTAACTGAGTAGTTCAAGCGGGCGAAGCCGCGAGTGGGATCTAATTTTAAGGCAAAATATTCTTGTGTTCAATTTCAATACAAAATTAAACCACAACACCAACAAATTACGTTACATTCGTCTTTCAAATTTGGCTCGAATTTTAGAGTCAAATCTAAAAATAGAAAATGCGCTTCCCGAAAATCCATATCGATTGTATAACAGCTGTCAAGATCTCATATCACGTTGTAGGTTTTGAGGCCAAGTGATTCTCGGCACGAATCGGGATAACTATTAATCTTTTCATAGCCGATTCTACTACACTTCAGTTAGATGAAAAACCAAGCCCGCATTGTATATTAAGCTTATCTTTCCCAATACAAAAACATGGCTATATTTCGTAAGTTTTACGATCTTATATGTACTATAATGGTGTAATAACAATAATAATTTATTGTAGTGGATTATTCTAAAGTTTAGTGCAAGATCTACGTGTGGTCTTCTGAAATTTTGGGCGTATATTAATATATAGATGAATGTAGTCAGTATGTATTTGTTAAGAGATATTACAAATTTTCTAATTTATAAATTTTCCCCAAAATTCAGATAGCTTTTCGAAGCCAGTCGTGGTGCGTGCGACTGTAAGCACTACAGGTTGTGGTTTCGATTCCAATTTGAGGAAATTGTGTATTTTTTTTTCTCGCTCTGGTAACGAGTGATTGATAGGTGTTGAGTTCCGAAACTTAACACGCAATGCCTCCAGAATTTGTCGGTAAGTGGGGAATTTAAGTATATTAATGTTAAAGGTCTATCATTTAAGTATATTAATGTTAAAGGTCTATCATTATAAGGTGACTGGTCCTATCGGAAGCTAAAAAATATATGTGATTAAATGTGTATGTATTTCAAAGTAAGACTGTGACTAGAATAATCTTAATAATATGAATTAAAGATAATTTTAATTTATATCATTTCCCGAGTGGGAATCAAACTCACAACCGTCGCGTCTACAGTCACACGCTCTTTCCCCTGTACCACGACGGCCTCCAATATAAAATACCGTATATATTTATATGGACAGTAACACCTTGCCCTTCTGAATAAGTCCTCGAGGTTGTTATCAAAAATTTGGGTTCAGTCGTGGCTTGTGAACTACTAAATCATGTCGATTATCTGAAATGGAAATAAGATTTTTAATTATGATCCGCTTAGATCGCATCTTTAATTAAACTCGTATAATTTGTTATGTCGTTTCGTAAATTTATAGTGTCATAAGTAATATATATTTCAAACATTATAGAAAAAAAGTTAACGGAGTGATGTGATATGATCTTATTGGATTTCAATCGTACTCTACCAGGATGTAGAAACGAAAATATTTCAATCCCTGAGCGGGATTATAATAACGACTACCTAACACAAGCATTCAATACCGACTGAGCTCGCCGGACGTGGATATAGAATAAAATGTTGAATCAACTAATATGTGTCCCTACAGTAACCTCCTTTTTAAAGGAAAAAAAACACATCATATAGTAAAAAAAAATTAAAACATCCCTACATCCATAATGTTGGAAAATAAAAAAAATTAAAATACCGTCACTCAACAACTGATTCAGCCGGAAAGCAAAGAACTGTATTTTCGACACGAGTTTCTCTTTACCTATTATTTACGCGGGAAAAATGTAAAGTTAATAAAATTTTATTTGTATAAAACTTTTCTTATTTCTCCGATAGCAGTTCAGCTTCACGCTGTATCCCGCACACAGCAGGGTAGGCAGAGAGAACCTAGTGT
>DWAN01003550.1:0-13264 GCA_018230445.1 Heliconius hewitsoni
ACTCCGTTCCCCACTTTCTGTCGAATTCTGGAGGCATTGCGTGTTGAGTTGCAGAACTCAACGCCGCGCTTTACTCGACACCAGAGCGAAGAAAAGGAAATAAAAATATAATTTGACATTATTTATTATTTTCTATTGTTATTTTCTACAAAGTGCGAATCTCAAAATTTGAAGTAAGTACAAGTAGGTCAAAACTCAATATGGAACAAAACGGTGACACTAAGTCAAAGACGATGATTGTGTCGCAAGCTTGCGATCTGCGATATTATAATATACTTATTGAGAGCGTACCAACTGAATTGTGTAAATAACTGAAAATTTTTGGTCGCGCGGACCAACCGCACCTCCACATATTCTTACATTCATACGTCGTTTTTTTAAAACTATGACAGACCTATCAGTTCATGAGCGGTTCATGACATATGTCATGAACCGCTCATGAAACGAATCGTGTAAAATTTTTGCTTTACATTTTTTTTAAATAATTATTATTTACCATATTTTTAATATTTACTTTTTTAAAACTAAAATCGCTTAAGGTACAACAGAATACTGTGTAGGGATCTTTTATTATTTTGAACTCTTGATATTTAGATTTTTTTTTGTCCTAGTCCCCAGTCATTCAATTTCTTGAAAGTCATTGAAGAAATTGTATTTAATATTTTAGATATTAGTTAGAAATTATCCTGAATTTATGCGTCAACATTTTCTGGAACATATTTAGGTAGGTACGTGACTGTATGATGTGAATCATGATAAGTTTCATGTTGCATGGTTTCTTAGATATCATTTAAGAGTTAATTTTTTTACACTTTGTTAAAATGTTATTTCATTAATAAATGGCATTCTCTCTTGCCAGACAATTCTTAGTAATTATCTTTGCGTAGCGGAAATTTGTAAAAATCTCCCTACAGAGATGCTAACAACATAAATAAGTTGTATTAAACGTATAGAAATTTCGACGTAGGTTGATGAGAACGTATGGCTTAGTGGACAGAGCGCCTGGTCGGTCGGCATGTTCGAGTCTCGCTACAATCAAATTTTACTACTTTTTCTAAATAAGTAGATTAAATTTTATTTAATAAACATTTGCTACTTTTGTTATATTTTTAATGTTAGTAACATTAAAAATATAACAATTAACATTAGGAGTTAAATTTAAAAATTGAATATCATTCTTGGTATTATTTCTAGTTAAGATTTTAACTCGTACAAAAAGCACATAACAAATTAATATACTTTTCTAAGAACAAGTAAAATATAATAATTGGTTAGATTCCCTCAAGGACTGCAATTAAGCATTTTAGTATGCAATATATGATTTTAGAGTTAAATTTAATTTGTATATACTTGTACATCTAGTGTTGTAAGTAAAACATTATTTACATACTTACATTTTATTTAATAATAAAAAGCTATAATATTGTTTGTTAATCTTAAATTTGTTTGTCAATTTTAATGTCCATAACTACATGAGAAATCTTGAAAATATTGTTTTAATTGTTGTTGGTCATAGTTGATATCTTACTACCAATTCCACTGTACAATAATAATTACAAATAATATCTTCTACAAAGATAGGCAGAAGGAACCTAGTGTTAAGATATTTCATTTTGCAATTTCTTCTAATTCGGTTTAATTCTTTCACCCATTGGGGAGTTATAATGCCACAGGTAGACTACCAAATACACAATAAAAGGAATATTATCTCAACATAAAGAAGTTTAGGATAAAATACCTAGAAATCAATGTAAACTTAAGATATTATTGTTAAGTTTCACTAGCCTTTTTTTTATAATTGAAAAAATATCCATATTCAAAACTATTTTTGTATAGTTACATTGATTGGTGCTTACTACCTGAATGTGGTCTTTTGTCTTCAGTTTATAAAAAGTTTACTTTTATTTAAATTTTAGTTGTTCTACTCTTATTTACTTCATAAAGTAAGTAGCACATATTATACAAAAAAAATTCGTGCTATTAAAAAAATTATCTCAAATGTGTTTTTCCTCCTTAAATATACATATATTTAACAAATGAAGAAATAAATCTATTTCATGCAAAAATGCTTATTCTCTAAACATATCAGCATTGCCAGATCTCCCGATTATGGCTGGATGTCCCAATTTTTAGTCCAAAAATTATTTGCCCTAGATCGGGGACACCTAATTTTTTACTTTAAGATTTTAATTGGTTACTAATAATTTCATAGAAATATAAATTTGTATATTCTTAAGTTACGTATAATTATTCAGACTTACTTAACTGCTTTACACATGATAAACCAAAACAATATCATTTGAGTATAGTAACATTTTTCTATTCAAAAAACATTTTTTATTGACATCTATTAACCATTAAAAGCTTTATCTAAAGCTCAAATGAATGGATAAATAAAAAATTCAATCACAATTTTTTGTCCTGTATTTTTACTTAAAATATTCAAAAATTCCACTTTTCCCTGAGAGAAGATCTGGCAACACTGATATATATTATCTTCTAAATTTGTATTTCTAGTCATTTTATGCTTACCTCATAGACATTTGGATGCCATACTTTAGTTAAGAACCTAATAGATGGTGGTGAATATGGATAATCAGGAGGGAATTTCATGTGTGCCTGTAACAAAAAAATAATAATTTTACAATATTCTTATTAATATTAATAATTACTAAAAAAATATAATTTATATTATACTAAGGTAAGGATCATGCTCTGTAAGTTTTAAAAGCATCATTCAAAAGCTTAATTTGTTTTTAAGCCACAGTTAACTATTACACATCAATGGACTACATGCAGTATAAAGTAGTAGGTACTCTCTGTAGCAATCCTACTAGTGTCGTCACTCCTCGAGTCATTTTTTGGCCAATTTTATGGAATTTTTAGTGATAAGGAGAGAGCAGATATGCAATACTTTACAATAATTACACTTATCTAATAGCACTTTATGTATGTCATGACAGAATAACATATGTTGTATATTGTGCTGCTTTAATTTTATTTTAATAAAAAAAATTGGTGATAATATTTAACTTACAAAATTTTTTTTACTTCTGTTACTGTTGTTAGGATAATATTTTTTTTCCATATCCATAACAGTAAGTTCTAATATTTAATTTCTTTATAATAAAACTGTAATTGTTTTTTGCATTCTACCTTTAATAGGTGAATAGAAATGAAAATCTTCACTTATCTTTAGAATTTTCAGAAATATTGGTTCAAAATAAAAGCTTTATTATGACAATGGTGTAGGTATATTTCTATATCATCTATCTTTGTTATCACTATTGCATTATCTAAATATCATTAGCAGAAACAACTAATTACTATCAATGTATTGTTAAAAATAAATATATTACAGAAAAGAATCAACATTTATTTTTTGTTTTTATTTTTAATAGTAAATATTTTTTTTGGGATAATAAATTATTAATAGTAATATGGTCATTGTTGGTTAACACAATGATTGTTGGTTGTAGCCCCACTTTTGGAATTATTATATTTAATTAATTTCCTTAATAAGCCCAACATACTCTTCTTATTCAGAACACTAAATGTCTCGACTAGGTTTTCCATGTCTAATATGCTACACTTAAAAAAGTGACCTCATTTTGCCTCAAACACAAGCACAATGTAATTCAGAAACTACCAGAATCTCCAAAACAGTATATTTCAGAATCATTATTGCTTGCATTATTGCAGCCACGACTTGCTGATTAATCATTAATCAGCAAGTCATGGCTGCCCGGAAGTTAGGTTTTCTGTTTGTTATTCACTTGAGAAGAAAACATTGAAATGCAGGAAAAATCCTAAAATGAAATCTGTGCAGCTGTCTAAAGCTTAACTCATGAAATTCACTCTTTCAACCATAGTTTGTTGGCCATACTGTATTTATTATTATTTAATAAATTAGTCAAGTCAAGACCATCTCTTTTTTATGATAATAAAAAAATTGTCTTTTACTTCTACTTTGTTAATTTAAAAAAAGTAGTTTATAACAAAAAAACAAAATAATTTGAGTTTATTATTAATAATAATATACATATTCATATAGAATATTAAGTTCCATCATTTACAACAGTTTTATGAAGTTAGAAATTTAAGTGACTATCTTGATCAACACACTACAAGTTATAACATGTTCCAACCGAGTGGGTATGAAGTGACAGTAGGTAGTGGCTACCCTAAAATATAGAGCTTATAATGTAAAAATAAAATACGGAATGATGTCATATGAAAGGACCAAATGCGGGTAAGCAAACTGAAACTTACATGATTTGTGTTTCAGTTATAAAAAAAATAGATGTTCAAACAACAATTTGTTTTATCTAAAATTTTTAAACTTACTATAAAATCTTCAAAGTATATAAACAATATATGTCAATGTTATCTAAAAAAATATATTATTATTTATATTTAATGTCTATATGACTCTTTTATCAGATATTGTACTTCGCTATACATGAGTGTTAATAAACTAAATATTTATAATTTTCATTATCACGACTGATAACAACTGTTTTGATGGCAATTGCTTATAACATTTTGAAATTTTCGATTTATTTCATAAACATTTTTTATCTATGATGACCACATTCTATACATTTTACTTTATAATTTTATATTTTCGTGTAGTTTTCTGTATTAATAAAGGTTTTTTTTAAATACAGCACATATTAATTAGGCAAAAGATATACATAGTATAATACAATTTCAATGCACAATAGAATTGACTAACTTTTAAATACTACGGACGAGTGCACAATAATGAATTGTCTTACCTTGAAGTATCCGCCTTGATAAAGCGTGTCTGGAGGTCCAAAAATTGCCACTTCCCATTCAAATAAATTGTCCTCACCCGATAACTTTACACGAAAACCCTCCACGGGTTCCTCCTGAAGACTCTTATACTCTAAGGCTAAGGCCCTCAAAGCTGAACTGGTGGGTACCGTACTAGACATTTTTCACAATTATATTTCACTATCGATAGAAAATTAAATAGCTATCTACAGGTAGATTATTGACATAACACAGTGTAGCACTTCTCGCAGTCCACGTATACACGAGGCATTTCAACTAGTCCCAACTCACAATAACAATGAACGAATTTTGGTAAACATATCGCGGGGTGCCCACGGATAGCGAGATTCGCGCACTATCGACGCCAGAACGGTGTGTGCGCGTTGTCTTTAATGAAATTGTGGAAAAACAGGTTGTCAATAACACGAGGCGATATGAAACAATGCGAGAGCCACCATTCGACGTCCAAACAATCGAAGTTCCAAGGAGAACGACAGCGTATTGACTTGTACACAGCTGCTACCTGAGTTGCCCGACCGAATATTGTAGAACAGCTGTTAGTTATTTCCGTGCTCGATTGCGCAGCGATGTGACGCACGCAGCCATTTATCGACTGCTCGCGCTTTTACTGCCATCTGGTGTTCAATAGTGGCAGCGTCAAGAATTCAAATTTACAAGTATCATGTGTTCTGGTAGTACAGTTTTATAATAATAGATGGCGGCACTATAGACTTTTTGTTTTTGAAATATTTCAAGAGATGGCATTACATGTTTAGTATTGAATAATTTTCGTGAATTGGATTTGTCTTGTGAATCATATTTGTGAATTTGTTAATTTATATTTTTGGATATTACAGTTTTATTATTGAACAATCTTATTTTCCTTTAAATATATTGTATACATTTTTCAGTACGTAACATGGATGTTGTCATCATATCGTTTTCTTGAAAAATATAATCACACTTTTATTAATAGCTATTAAAAAAAATGTAGTATTTTTTTAAAATTAATAGTAGATTGAAACAATTTAACTCTTTACTTTAAATTTTAACTTTAACTAAGTATATGTGTAATATTTATTTATAAAAGATTTATATTTATAATATATTATTTCCATTTAAAATATTTAAGTCAAAATTTTTAGTGTTCATTTTTAGTTATCTTTAAATAACAAAGTATGTTAAGTTGATTGCGCCTTCAGGTATTGATTGTATGATCGTCATAGGCTTATGTTCTTTTACTAGTTATGACATACGACTTCATCACGTTTCAAAAATAAATAAATTTTCTATTTAAAATTTCTATCATTTCATTTCTTGAAGCATTAACCATTTAACTTCTATTTGCTGACTCACGATTGTAAATAAATATGACCCGTCATAAATATACAAAAACATAGTAAAAGGAGCACAAAGTGTGTTTGTTAAATCGACTGGTTGTGGGTTCGAATAGGGACTTGAGGAAATGAAATATATATTTACATTTATATTTTCGTTTCTTTGCGCTAGAGTCGAGGCAAAGCGCGACGTTGGGTTCCGCCAATCAACACGCAATACCTCTAGAACTTGGCGGAAAATGAGGAACGGAGTGTCTTAACACTACCTTCCCTCTACCTACACAGCTGTGTGCGGGATACAGGATAAAAAAAAAACAATAAATTAACGAAAAAAATATAATACCTAAGGAATTTCCAAATATGAATGTTGGATGTATAAATATACTTAATATTTTTCTTTGTAAAACACTGACATGATAATATTTTTACGTATATTAGTACATTAAGGGCAATAGACGATGCTAGCTCGCTCTACATTCGTAGGTAGAGTAGGTATGCAGCCACGGTCAGGTTTAAAAGACTTTTTTTTAAGTTTAAGCCTCAAAATTATAGATAAAACTAAAACTTGTTCATACAATTAGCTGTATTTAAATTGTAAGTAAATATTTCTTTTGATATTTTGTAGCAACTGTGAATGTTAATGCTTAATATAATATTCTCAAGACGAACTCAATCGTCTCTTTGAGGCGCTTTGTTAAAGATATTAAAAAGATTTTTTTTAGTGTGTGTTGACATTATTCTAGTAGATATTAAGTGAATTTAAGACTAAAACAGTAGAAAATAACAAAATAATTTCAAATTTGGTTGTTATTATAGCTTTATTAAATAAATCACAATATCTTACACTCATATTAAAAGTAAAATAATAATATATATAGATATATGCAAAACACAAAAAAACCGTTTGATAAATATTAGTCCATGCATGTCAAGATATATTTTAAGAAACCAACAGTATTATAAATATTTTGTATACTTTAACGTTGAAAAAAATGTAGCACGTTCCATCTGGATAATTAATTGTAATGTAGAAAAACAACCAATAACTTTATTTGTATATCAGTTAAATGTTCATACAAAGATTTATTTTAGTTTTACGCCGTATCTTGCACGTAACAGAATAGACAGAGAGAGCTTAGTGTTAAGACACTCCGCTCCCTACTTTACACCAAATTCTGGACACATCGCGTGTTGAGTAGCGAAAACCCAAAGCCTTTGCTGCGACAACAGAGCATAGAAATAAAAATATTAATAATTTAATTTCCTCGAAGTGGAATCGTTTATGTCATTGCGCCACATTTGGCCTCAACAAAATAAAATATGAATGATTTTTCTTATTATTATAAAATGATTAATAAACTTATTCTTAGTGCATGCAATCAGCAAGTGGGCGCGTGAATCAAACTCACTCGCCCACCATAGCCTTGTAGAGGCAACAAAAACCGGGCCTTGTGCAACCTACAGACATTTTCTATATATATATGTATGTACTTTATAGATTATATGTGTATTTATTGTTTAATAATCAATAATTTCAACTTATATATACTTAAATGGTCATATTTACTTATCAGATGTTAAATACATTACCTAACTTATGATTCCCACCTACGCAAGTCATTGATAAATCGGAAACTTAAGGTTGAGTTGCATTTATGAGCTTAATGCATTGTATGAACTTTCACTTCTTACATTGTTAAGGATTGGGACAATGCTATTTTTAAAATATTAAAGATATTTTAGTTTTAGTATCGTTTTATGGATTATTAGTAGTATATACATTAAATTATTCGAAATAATTTTATATGTAGACAAACTATATGTTTCTAGTTTTCTAACTAGTGTATAACCAGTTAGTTATAACTATTCTTGTTCTTATAGCTATTTACATAGGAAGAATTAATTTGCGCTACAATTTCTGTATTTATTTCGATAATAAAATATTGGATATGTTTATGACTGTATAAATTTATAATGAATATACAGAATTTGTAATATTTGTTGAATTAAATTAAAGGTAATTAAAAAAGGTTGTATCTAGTAAATAAGTTAAATTTTTAGTTATGTACTAGGTTACTCAATAGTTATTAAAATAAAACTGGTCCTTAATTTAGTTATTGAGTAAATTTATTGAAAATATTTCGATACATTCATAGATAAAATGTTTTTCAACTCCGCTCTATATGTGGGATAGCCAGAGAGAATAGAGCGCCAAAGGTTACGGTCTCTTCTCCTTCATCCGTCCCAACCTCTTCATACATGCCCTAATAAAAGTAATAAATTATTTAATAGCCAAAATACACAGACAGTATCTAATATATACAGATATTCAGATATCGTTTGACTTAAAACCATCGATATCGTCATTCGGGAGACTAAATAAAAGTAGGTCGATACGATACGAGCGATGCAACTTGTGTCATAGTCAGACTGGATTTAATTGACGCCACCAAAGGCTTATGTAAATGCACCTCACACGTACAAGCACAATGTCACTTTAAAAGGATTACATTACTAGCATCCATCCATGTTTAATTTTTATATATATTTTTTATCTTCTTGTATCTTTTGCAGATAAAAACTATATATAGCCTATAAAAAAGCCTAGATATAGTCCAGATAAATCCTATAGAGCCTGCGTTCTCGACTTTTCGATTATTATAAAACTTAAGATATTTATTGTGTATAGTCGAATTTCAATCTACGACTATCGCATGCCATCGACAACGTTATAGTTTTGCGTCTACGGCATCATATATTTATTTTTATAACATATTTTAACAATCTTTTTGTTAATTGACGTAAAAAATATGACCTTGAGATAAAAGCAACAATACGTAATTAATATTTTAATTACTTATACTTGGAAATTTATATCTAAAGATATGTACGGTAGCGTTTAATTTGTAAATTTATATGCTTTATTTATTAATTTTTTGTAATTTTTACATTTTCCTTCTATATCGTATAAGCTTACACGAATACTCTGAAAACTGATGTATGTCATGGTTTTCTTGTGGTTTAAGAATTCTCAATAAAACCAGAAGGTTGTTTATATGAATAAACTATGTTTTAAAATATATAGAGCAAATGAATATATTATAATGACGTACACTTGTACGTTGAATTATATTTAAAGTTAACAATTAAATTTGTGAAGTAATCTTAAGTAATTTGTAGGTAGAAAAACTATAATGAAAATAAACATGACATAATTGTCACTAAAGAAAATAACCATTTGTTAATGTTTAAAGATTAGTTGGTAACATTAAAATGTGTTTCCAAATAACGTAATAGGCTGGCCATATTCATTAAAGTAGCATTCGCTATACCATTTTTGGTGTGAGTCCAACAGTGAGATGTAAGCGCTTACGTGTCGCGAAGGTTGGTGGGCGACGCTAGCCTGCATCAAGGTGTGAGGGGGGATCGGCGCCCGCGCAGACTCCGCGAGCCAGTCGCAGCCAGCGCGCGCGCACGCAGCGATACACGACACGAACGACTCTCGCGAATTTATTTTTATACACTTATATTGTTACATGGCAAACGTTTTGACTTTGTAATATGTGATATAGTTGTTGTTTTTTTTAAATTACGTACGTGTAAGGCTATTTAATCTTTATCTTAAGAATCTCCTATAAAATATTTAATTTTTATCTTGTAAGAAATTTAGTGGGACCAAAATGACTATTAAAAATAAAAAGACTAAGCAATCGTCCGAAGTGACTTCGTCTAAGAGTGCGTCTAGCAGTAGTGTTCAGAAGAGTAGCACTTCAACGTCCGTGCAGAAGAGCAGCAGCAATGTCCAGAAGGTCAGCTCGTCTGGTAAGAAGGTTCGCTATATTGACGTAAAGGTCGAGGAAGATGACCCTCTTATGATTACCGATATATCTGATCACGCTTCAACAAGTGGCTCTATTATATCAGAACACTATAATAGCCATCCTCACTATATAATCACAGAGGCTCCCTCCGTCTCTGACTTATCACATACAAGATCTCATGAGCATCATGTGAGCGATATGGCCCAGGCGACTACCGGTGAGTTTGTGTCCAGCTCTGTTCTTCAAGAATCCTCCACATCTCATCAACAAAGTTCTAAAAGTGAAACATACCAGTCCTCATCAACTTCTATTCAACATTCCGACTCGACTCATAGTCAAACATTTGATAGTACTGTGGGTTCTTCTACTAGTAACCAGACACTAAATACCGCATTTATTGACAGTTCAGCAAATAACTCCGACAGTAACAGATTTTTGACAAGATCACAGGGAGCAAATGCTACTGATTCTTTTATTCAGTCCGAACGGCAAAGTTTAGTAAACTCACAAGCTACACAACGCCGCCATCAACAAAAATCTAATTCGTCGACGGACAAAATTACAAATCAGGGATTTACATCGAATGTTTCTGACACTATAAAAAATGTTAATATTCGCGAGAATGATCGGAGAAATATTTCTGATTCTTCTAAAAGAATTCAAACTGTAGATTCAGATCGCTCTAATATTTATAGTGGTGACGGAAGCCTTGATAAGAATGTTATATCAAAAGAATACACTACCTCCTCACACTCCAGTGAGCAGAAAAGTAGCAGTGTAGCGAAGTCTACATCTTCTTCCTACGTTGTGGAAATCATTGATGGGAAAGAACGTGTTATTGATAGCTCTAGCAGAGAATGGGGCGATGCCCAAGAGCATTCAAGTAAAGAAAATTATTCAAGTATTAGTGGAACTGGTATAAAACCAGAGTCTGCTTATAGTGTTCAAAACTATGACATGGCATCAAAATACGACACAGGGAAGGATGGAAAAAATCCAATCAATGAACTGACTGTAAAAGAAAATTCTAAATTTATTAAGGATGGAAAACATGTTACAAGCCATGATAGTGTAATTTCACATAAAGACAATGCAATCCAACAACATCAGAGTACAATACAAGAACAAATAACAGATAAAGATCACTCACAAACTGATGATCGCTTTGAATCTACTTCTTCCCATTATATAAATAATGAACAAACTAATAAAAATATTGTTAAAAATAATACAACAGAAAGAAACAGAGTTAGCAATGAAACAATAAGAAGACATAATCAAACAGATTCTTCGAATTTCTATGGTTATGATTCTACTATTAATAATCAACTACGCAAAGTAGGTGATATTTTACAAGTTCAGGATAATGAAAATCTTGATTATTCTACAAAAATCCTGAAAAGCAATACAAGCAGTGCTCAACAAGAATCTACATCATCTTATGTATTAGAAGTTGTAGACGGTAAGCAAAGAGTAGTCGATAGTTCACATAGAGAGTGGGGAGATAGTAAAGAGCGTTCTTCTTACGAGAAAAGCCATAAACTAAGTGGAACTGGAATAAAGCCAGAACATGAATATTCCCGTCATGTTTTGGATAAGGAGTCATATTATGATACCGGAAAAGACGGAGTACCCAAAAGTGGAACATACGTTACGGAGGAGTCTGCCTTATACAAAAACGGGAAAGAAATTGCATCAACAAGTAACACATATGGTGGGGACTTCCAAAAAAAACCAGCTATCACAGAACATGTACCCGGCCATGGAGATGACACACTAAGAAAGGATATCACTAAAAGTGACAAAAACATTTATACTGATACACATGAGACAACAAGTGATACTAAATCTCATGTTCAAGATTCTAAGTATACTTCACATACAACAGATTTTATTTCGCAAGAAAAAGAAAATTTAACTAAAGAAACAACTTCAAAATCCAAGGACTCAAAGACCAAGGACAATTTGACAACTTATGAAAGAAGCACTGGAACGTGGAATGGGAAATTTACTTATGAAACCGACGACGGCAAGCCTAAGCATCCCAAGGAAATGTCTCCATTTGGCAAACCTGAACAACCTAGGCATCATCTTAAGAGACAAGATACTGAGGATAATATAATATTATCTTCAAGAGATATAAAAGATTTTACATCTATCAGTGATTTACGAAAAATCATTGAACGCTCTCAGTATAATAAAGATGTCACTGTCAGTAACAAAAATATTGTGATAAAGAGGAATATTGACGACAATGTATTAAAGGAAATAATTGACACTGTGAAAAAATATCCTTTCAAACGCATAGATAAAGTTACTTTTGGCACTAAAATTAACGAAGACGTAAAAGACTTATATGAAGGCATCGATACTGAGCAAACAACAATTATAAATACAACCACAGGAGAACAAATTAAAAAATCATTTGAAGTAGACAAGACAAGGAGTCAAATTGAAGTGACAAGATACATAACTGAAAATGGCATCACTAGGAAAGAAACTACTTACGAAGATGCAAAAGAAGACGAAAAGATAAAAACAGATGTTTTTGTCGACAATAGTTCGTTAGACATCAAAAACTTGGTAAGTTAGTTTATATATGTATATATAATTAACTGAGTTTATATATTTATGTAGAACATAATAAATTATTGTATATTGCTTTAATTTTAGAAGGATGTCCGCACAACGAAAGATATACGCGAATACGACGTGGTTGATCGGGCAATTACCGACACTACGAGAGAAGATACTGTCGTCAGCACCATCTACGACGAAACTATCATAGATGATCGAAAAACTGTGCGAGATGACAGGACTGTTGTAGAAGAGAAAATTTATGTAGACGAAACGAGGCCAAGGCAGGGTGGACCCAAGAAACCAGAGAAGATCGTGGATAAGGAGCAGTGCATTTGTGAAATTTGTACTTGTGGGTGAGTAGTATTACATATTAATAACTATGTTTAATTTTTTTATTCGATAGATTTATTTTCAAGGTTAAGTGTCCATATTCATATACTTTGTATTGACGGCCACAGTTATCGGTGTTATTATTATTTTTTTCCATTATAGTTATTCTATTTATTATTTATATATATATTTAAATAAAATAAAATAAATCTTCACGCTAGGCGGAGGGAACCTTGTCTTAGGGACACTAGGTCTTAACAGACACTCCGTTCTCCACTTTCTGCCAAATTCTGGGGGCACTACGTGTTGAGTGGCAAAACTCAATGCCGCGCTTTGACTCCACACCAGAGCGAAGAAATGGAAATATAAATTTAAGTAAATATTTCATCTCCGCGA
>DWAN01003551.1:0-13264 GCA_018230445.1 Heliconius hewitsoni
ATCAGGTGACCCGAACGCTCGTTTGCCGTGTCTCTTCCATAAAAAAAAAAAAAATATCTACACTAACATTACAAAGTTGAAGAGTTTTTGTGTTTTACCGCCCTAATTTCACGAACTTTAAAAACAATACAAAATTGACATTTATTTCTATTTATATGGCAGAGTGAAACGGAACCCTTATAAGATCCCTTCATTGTTCGTCTGTCCGTCGTCGTTATTCATAACATATTAATTTAATGATTAAATAGGCTTAATTTAACACATATTTACTGTATAAACAAATATAAAAATATTTCAATATTTCTATATTTCTATACGATTTCGATAAAAAAAACTTAAAAAAAAATCCTCCTATCGTCAAGTTTCGCCGAATTTTTAAGATATTAGGTGTTATGTGGCGGAAGGAATTGAGAGCCTTACTTATTCTTGTCACTAGTGCGAGAAAAATACAATAATCCACTCCTCCGAATAGCAATCAAACCCACAACTATCGCTTTTATATTTTTAAACATTTTTAAAGTGTTACTCCACACTTAGGGAAGAAAAAATTGTAAAAATCAAAAAAATAAATTGTAATGCAGGGATGCGTATAAAAATTTCGACGTAGCTTGATGAGAACGTATGGCTTAGTGGTCAGAACGCTTGGTCGGTTTCTAGGAGGCATGGCTTCGAGTCCAGCAAAGTTTTCAGGACCCTATCCAGGTGGTGAGGGATGTTGGAGCGAAGTCCAAAGAAAGATGATGGTCAATCATCAGATTTGATTACCATATTTCCAAATCAGAGAACCCTAAATTATTTATTAGTGATGAAACAGATAACAATGGAAAAATGTAGTTTGTTTTTTATGTTTTTATCAATTTTAATAATAATTTTCGACCTGATAACCTTGAGGCCAGTCGTGGCGCAGGGGCACAAAATTTGACCGTAAACCCACTGGCCGTGGATTCGATCCCCACTGGAGGAAATGAAATGTTTATTTAAAATTTATACTTCCATTTCTTCGCTCTGGTGTCGAGGTAAAGGGCGGCGTTGAGTTCCGCCACTCAACACGCAATACCTCCAGAATTCAGCGAAAAGTGTGGGACGGAGTGTCTTAACAGCGTGAAGCTCACAACCATGACATATTTCCTATCATAAGATAAAAATACGTCACGTCACATTAAACCTAAAAAAATCGCATAAGTTTAATTTTTTTCCAAGATTATGTACTAAAAAGACTAAAATTAAAATTAAAACTGAAATGCAAAAACAAATTTTTGAGATAAAAAAATAAAAAAGATGTAATTTTTATGTCGATAAAAGTTGGTAGCTTGTGTACGCGGTACCCTATCTAAGCATTCTTACCCGGCCTCCATAGTGGGAATGGTGCTGTTGACCACCGCCTTGGGCATCGAGGCATTGTTATTGGTACCAGAGCGAAGAAATGAAAATATAAAATATTTTATATCCTCCAGCGGAAATCGAACCCATAAGCATCTCGTTTACAGTAGCACGATTGTGCCGAAGCCTACAACTTATATAATATTATGTATTGTGTATATACAAGCACTTGTATTGTTTTTGTTATAAAAGGACGTGGTTGTGTGTAATCATCTAGTTCAGTTAGGCCTTCCTCAGTGACACTCGCTAAACCAAAACCTGTTCAGTAGTAGTTTCAACTTCTGTTCAACAGTAGTTTCAATCAGTCAATAAAAAAACACCTTAAGACTTGACTATGGCGTTCGCGAAAGCTACATTTTTAATGTTGTGCTTAATTATTGTAATTGTACATGTTGAAAGTGAGTATTTTGGAAAATTATTTTAAAATAACAAATAGTTTAGTAAGCTAATAACTAAGTAATTCAAGTGCTGTTGATTAGGCTTGAAGCCATACATTTTTGTGACCCTCGACTCTCTCGAATGGTTTACTAGGCTCTTCTGAACAGTTCCAATATTCAGGCCCCGGTTCCATAATCACATCAGCTCGTAGACACCATAATATTGTATTGTCGCATAAGCTACATACTCGTACAACTGCCAAATTTCATGAGGATACAATTATTGCAATTTCTTGGGAATAATATTAGAAATGACATTGTTCATTGCCAGATATGTCTGGCAATGGATAAGTGTCTGGCAATGGATAACTTCAAAAGTGAATCAGCGAGTACGACTTAGGTGATTAAAAGCCGTCATAGCTATTGCACAAAATGTCGGAATTAGCAAGAAATACAAATGTCGCTGACTCAACGTTACACAGTTTATGGTTTCAGCGATGACCAAGCTCTATAAGAGCAGTCAAGATCGAGAGCTAGACAATTTGGCCGCTATGGCTGATAAGATAATGAAAATACACGAAGTATCACAGGTCGCGCCTTATCGTCTGATTTCATGAATAATGAATTACAGTCATAAATCATTAAATTATCTATTGAAATCCTAGAAATAAAAAGAAAAGAATTTCCGTGGCCCCAAAACAAATCATTGCAAAGATGTAGAAGCAATTTAAGGTCATGGCGAGAGCAACGAGGCAGGCAACATAACCTATGTTATTATCATTGTGAATTTAAAGAATACGCCCGTAAATATGAACCACCCTGCTCCTGGAAACCTCCTGAAAAACTCTTAAAACTCGCAGTAGTGTTGACGAAGACTCTTTTTCTTCGTCTTTGCGTTATCGACCTCAAAAAATTAGATTAATTTTAGGGCTCTGTAACTTAAAGGAAAAAAAAGGAACCCTTATAAGACTTTGTTGTCCGTCTGTCTGTCTGTCTGTCTGTCAAGAGCCTTAGATATCAGATCAATATAATAATAGATAGGAGTTCCATTGAAATTCAAACCTTCTAGTACACAGATCTACGGTCCCATGATTTTCTGAAAAAATGTATTTCCACATTCACTTCAAAAAGATACGGCCATATAAAAGATATCGCAAAAAACGCATATTTCCACATTATAAAGGGAATCAAGGTTGATAGCTTGAATTTAATAAAAAAAAAGCAGACCTTCGGAACCCTCGGTGGGCAAGTCCGTCTCGCGATTGTCCGGTTGTTTTTAATAGTTACGGGAGCTAACATATCATTAATTCTTCGAACAATATTTGTTCGCCTCAATATTAAGTCAATATGCGGCAAACGAGAGCGAGAACAAAACGTACGGCGAGAAAGTACGTAAGGCGAGTATTAGATTTGGTATTAAGAAGACAATACAGATGGTCGTTCATTATAGCAGGGCGTAAAGCAACCTTTTCTAGACGCCTTTCTAAAAACATAATTTATTGGTCGATATGATTCCTAATAGGTTAATCGACGCCGTTACAAGATTATTTAAGATCGGTATGGTTAAGTAATTCTTACACACCTAATAGTGAAAGGACTATTTTATTTTGTCTTTCTAATAGATACTTTCTACGCGGTTCACCGCGTTATTCTAAACGCGTCGATTGTGAGTTTGGTTCCCACTCAGGGGAATTAATAATTATTTTCATTCCATCGCTCTGATAACTGCTGGGTATAGACTTAGTTTGGAGTTTCATAAAGCTTCTATTTCTGTGCCTATATTACTATATGTGGGATATAGTGTGAACACTATTCAGTCATCTGTCATCCGTCCACCAATCTATCTATCAGTGATTGCAAGATTGACAGATGACAAAATACGACCGGTGACGGCCAACATGATCATTATTTTATAATATTTATATCATTTTTTCCCTTTGTTTCAGGCCAATGCGGACTTAATGAAAAGCACTCCAACTGCGGCACTTGTGACGGGACTTGTCGTAATCCAAAGCCTATGTGTCCACAAGTTTGTAAGGAGGGATGCTTCTGTCAAGCTAATTTTGTTAGAGATAATAAAGGCAAATGTATTAAACTAGGCAGTTGTTAGAAACGTGTGTTATATATATTTTAATATGATTTATAAATAATCAATACGACTTATAGATATACCATACCCTCTTATTTCCACGCTTCGCCGTCTGTTATAATAAAAACAATAAAAGTATTCCAAAACCAATGATGTATTTATTTTTTTTTAATTATAGGAATTTTTGATTAGGGACCACCCAGTGTAAAAAAAGCCAGTCGTGGCGCAGGGGCACAAAGTTTGACTGTAAAATCGACTACTTGTTCGTTTCGTTCGGTTCGATCCCCACTCGAGGAAATGAAATATTTATTTATATTTTCTTTTCTTCACTCTGGTGAAGAGGCAAAGCGCGGCGTTGAGTTCCGCCACTTAACACGCAATGGCTCCAGAACTCGGCGGAAAGTGGGAAACAGAGTTTCTTAACACTAGGTTCCCTCTGCCTACCCTGCTGTTTGCGGGATACAGCGTGAAGCTGATTCACTGTAAAAAAAAATATCGAGGAGTTCCTTATACATGCTTCTGTAAGAAAAAGAGGTTATTAATTCGACTGTATTTTTTATTATGTTCTGAGGTTTCCTGAGAACTTTGGATTAGGTGAATCGATTTGATTTTTTTTATTTAAAAGCTAGTACTTCCCGTGTGGTTCCAATTTTATTTCCATATTTTTTTAATTCATTTCTGACAATGGTCAGAAGTCTTAAGACTCCGTTCCCAACTTTCCGCAGAGTTTTTCGAGGCAATGCGTGTTGGTTGCAAAACTCAACGCCATGCTCTTACTAATTATTCAATCCATCTAGTGAGAATCGAACCCACAACCGTCGAGTTACATTCACACACTTGTGCACCTGCGCCACGACGGCCTCATAAGAAACAAAAAAAAATTGGTTTAAAAACAAAAAAAAATTTGTTTCATTTGTATTTATACAATTCAATAACAAATGCCTATTTGTTGTTCGGATATTTTTTTTGTTTGAACAAATGAAATTATTTATTATTCGTGTATAATTATAGAAACTAATAATACGTTATTCACCATTCGAATATTTTTTGAATCAAAAAATATATCAAAAAGGTAGTAGTGAATGTAGCATGTCTCTATTGTGTAGTGTAACTAACCTTTTTGTATATATAGTTGGAAACTCTTATCAATAATGGTAATTTAAACTAAATGAGATTGTTGTACTTATCTGTGAAACAGTGTAATTTTAAAAAAACATATTTTTTAGAGTTAGTTTTTTAAAGAAATTCTTTTAGTAATTAACTAATTTAAATACTAAAAGAATACTAACTTGTAATTTTTGTGGCTCATTTTCATAGGACGTAAATTCAACCGTTGTACAAACTAATGGTAGTAAATTGTCAATATACGGCATGCGGGTATTCCCCCCACGTTGCCAAACCAATGAAATTCAATGATTAGTAATCCCCCGCACCCCGCATGCGAGTTCTATCAAGCAATGAAAATGATTACAGCATGCGGTCTCTATGGCACGCTGTAACGACCGATGAACACGAGCTCCTTCGACGTCGCAGGTGATTTGCATAATAAAATTAGTTTATCAAACGAAATTAATTCTAATAAAACAAAAGAATTTAATGTAATTTTTTGGTCATTATATGGTGACAAGTTCATAATTTTTTTTATATACCAGCACGAAACGGGCCTGGTTTACACGTGAAGTAAGTACTGTTCCCAGATATAGCCATAATACAAAAAAATACATCGTTATTTTTTTAAAGCGTTTTATTGCAACAGAGAGCGAAGCGTGTTAGAAAAAGAGCTTTAACTCTTCAACATCTGTCCAATCTAATACATCTGCCATAATTATCTCTGACATAATTAGCTCGACAGAAGCAGCCCGTCCGACAAGCCTGGATACATATGGGGTTTGGGTTGCGACAGGTCCTGTCACAGTTGCCGCAGTCCGTGAACTCTTCATTGGGTCCACATTGGCCTGAAATAAGGTGAAGAAAAATTAATAAATATTATAAAATAATAGGGATCACGTCGATCATCATCCATCCATCGACCATCATCCAGCCATCGACCATCATTTGTATTTCGTCATTCCCCGGCCAATTCTGCAATCATTGGCAGATAGATTGGTTGACGGATGACTCAATTATATTCACCCTGTCTCACATATTATACAGAGTGTTTTTGTCAGCACCATTTTAAATGAAATCACAGTTTTAAGTACTGTATAAAAGCCTAATACAATTTTAACAAAAAAAATCAAAAATAAAAAGTGACTTTTTCAAACAAAATAAATAATAAAGTTAGCGTTACAAAATAAAACGTCATTTGAATCATCAAGTCGAGAACAACGCACGAAGCCATAAACCTATCAAAGCGAACCCGCCGCATACGAAATCGGTATAGGTAAGGGCGGCAAAGTTCAAAGTTTTATAACCAAGTTTTAAAAAGTTTAACCTTTACTAGTATTTTTGTAGTAGTATGTGTTTACGTTATTGGTATCTATGCGTAACTGCGTAACGAAATACAGGTGTGGGTAAATATCGTGAAATTAAAAAAAATCCTACGTCTAAACTGTTGGGGTATCTTGATTAATTTCTTTAGGTATGGGTTTAAAATATTATACCCTATAAGCTGTTTCCGTAAAAGGAGCGCTGACACTGCCACCCTGTATATTGCAAAATAGGCAGTAAGAAGTAGTAGTGTTGTAAACTCTCACCACTAGGAAAGCGAATGTATGAAAATGATTTATTGTTCAGAGTGGGAACCAAACCTACGACCGTCGTGTCTAGAACCACACGGCTTGCCGCGTAGAAAGTAAAAAAAGACAATAACAAATTAATATAGTCCTTTCACCGCTCTTCATTTATTTGGAGAAATATTGCGCATTAACAAGTTGCTTATTAAGAAGCTGTCGTGGCGCAGGGACACAAGCGAGTCATAACAACGCTGTGGTTGCGGGTTCGAATCCCTCTCGGTGAAATGAGTTAATATTTTTAAATATATTGATGTTTTCGCTATGATACCATGACAAAAAGCGCGGGTTTGAGGGCCGTTTCTAATACACAATGCCTCAACAAGTCGCCGGAAGTGTAAAAAATACATGTTTAAATAATATCGTTAAAACAGAGTTGTATCATTTAAAAAAATAGTATATATTTGATTATGGACACCATGCGACTCTTAGCACGACGGTTGTGGGTTAGATTTCCAATTGAGGGAATGAAGTATTCAATATTTTCATTTCCCCGCGCTGATAATTAGGCGACGTTGAGAACCGCCACCCAATACCTCGAGGATTCGGCGGAAAGTGAGGGGTTTTAATGGGAACTTTTTGTTAAGGTTCCCCGGTTCCGTCTGCCTTGTGCACTATTTTTAATGGGATTGAAAACATTTTCGGAATTAAAAATAGTAGGTAAAAATATTTTATATATATATTTAATATAAGCGAACGATCTAAAGAATTTCTTAGGAAAACCTCGGTTGAGGAAGTGAAGTTCAAGCACGACGGCCATACCTAAGTATTATAATATGATTTGTTATTCATTCCTCTATATCATATAAATTACCAATAGGTATTAAATATTACAATTTTTATACAAATTTATTTTAAAACTTGTACTTTATTTTAAACGTTTTACTATATGACCTTTTAGGGTTTCGTACCTAAATAGATAAAAAAGGAACCCTTAATCACTTAGTTGTCCGTCTGTTTGTCTGTCAAGACCATTTATCTCCAGATCAAGTGGATTATACCCATCTTCATTTAATAGTTTTAAGTCAAAAGTCATGAGAATCAAAAACAACATCTTTGTTTATAATTTGTCTTTATATAAAACAAATTCTTCATAAATATTCTTTTTGGACACGAGGCCAGTCGTGGCGCAGGGGCACAAAATGTGGCTGTAAAGTCGACTGGATGTGGGTTCGATCCTCCTCGAGGAAATTAAATATTTATTTAAATTTGTATTTTCAATTCTTCTCTCTGGTGTCGAGTTCCACCACTTAACACGCAATGCTTCCAAAATTTGGCAGAAAGTGGGGAACGGAGTGTCTTAACACTAAGCTAAGTTAGGCTCTATCTGCCGACCCTGCTGATTGCAGGATACAGCGTGAAGCTATTTTTTTTATCTTTATAAATCTTCCGTATTAGGTGTACTCGTATATAAGTATACTCTTGCCCACATGGTAAACAAATTACTGATTTGATTTGAAATCAGACACTAAGTTAACCTCGTATCTAACCACACCCGCAGTGAATCTTTTTCCACTCTTGGTTGCAGTTTGTGTTAACCACACGTCTTATTTTATATAATCAGGCCGTCGTGGAGCAGTAGTACAAGCGTGCAACTGTATACACGACGATTGTGAGTTCGATACCCACTCGGAAGAAGGAAATTTGAATATTTTTGTTTCCTCGCTCCAGTAAAAAGTCAAAGCGCGGCGTTGAATTACGCTTCTCAACACGCATTGTGAATTCGGCGGAAAGTTGCGAATGATGATGATGAATGATGTCTTAATTTGAATGGAGTGTCTTAGTAGGTCTGGTTCCTAGTTCCCTCTGCCTATCATGCTATGCGGGATAAATCGCAAAAAGAAATTTAAATATTTGAACATAACGAGATTTGTGGAACTTTTGGAAACTATTTAAGTGCTCTGACTATTAAGCCATACGACGAAATTCTTTTACGATTGTTACAACTTATTTTTGTTGTTAACATCTCTGGAAGTGAAAATATTAACACGCACGGTATATATAATAACAGTTAAAGAATACAATATTATGGTATCAACGAACTGATGTGATGATGGAGCCAGGGCCTTAATATTGGAACTCTTCACAGTTTACTAGTAAACGATTGGAGTTTAAGCTCATACCATTTATAGCTCCAAGCACATTCCATACAACTTGTATAACTTAGTGTTGAAACGTATATTACTTTAAATAAAGAAAAAAATACTCACTTTTGACATTTCCAATTGCAATAATAAAACATAACATTAAAAAAATTGTTTTCGCGAACGCCATGATTATGTCTTGGAGTATTTATTTTTTGTTGACTGATTTAATGCTGTTGCAGTGGTGGTGTACCTGATGGTCTTGAGAGCGTCTCTGATGGTAGCCTGAACTGTACTAGATGATTGCGCACAAACGCGTCTTTAAAGCAAAAAATACAAGTATTTGTATAAGCATACATAATATCGTTATATTACATTGAGTCCGTCGTGATTCATGGGCGACAAGCGGGTGACTGTAAACGCGACGTTTGTAGGTTTGAATGGCACTTGAGGAAAGAAAATATTTAATACTCGCAGCTTCGCCAGCATACAACCTGTAATTATCTTATTATGTTGCATTTGCCAACAAATTGATTATATAATTTGTACATTCAATAATTTTTAATAATTCTGTGAAAATGCAAGCACTAAGTGGCTGCTTGCGCAGATGCAATCAGCGGCAAAGGCGCCCCCTGCGAGACTCGAGCCATGCCTAGGGCATGCAGATAAATAGAACGTTGAATTATTATAAAATAGAAATAGAATTTATTAACATTAAATATTTAAAAATACATAATAAAGTACTTATATTAGAAATTGTTAAACAATTTCTTTTACTTTTCAGCATAGGGTTCCCCAACATCTTTCCACACTTGAGCCCACATCCATTTCAGGTTTTTTACTGTGTTTGCTACGGCTATTATGTTAGTATTTATCCTTATAGATTTTAACTTGTTAAAGACAAGTTCTTTTTTCCTTATATATAATAAGGTATACTCGTTTCCATATTATGTTTTTTAACGTTTTTGTTATAAAGAGCCCGTGTTTGGACCCATACAAGTACAAGAATTGTATATCTGTTTAAATGAAACTCTTTTAACCGGATTAATCGCGTATATTTTGTATTATACCCGTGGTCACGGTTAAAAGAGTTTCATTTAAAATGTGTAATAATCGTGAAAATCAAAGAACTTATTAATTGTATATCTCTTTAGTTCAATTGGTATACCTAGAGTGAATTCGATTTATAATTTCTTTGTGAGTCATCGGTATAGGAGAAATAATTTGGCCGATATATGTATGTGTTCCTTGATGTACGCTATTGTATAAATATTTATGAAAATGGATATTTTTTGACTATTCACTTTTTGTCGTGTTCGTTGTTCGTGTACTGCATTGCTTTCTTTGACTAGCTGATTTAGCATTTTTTATAAGAAATGCTATATATAGCTCATCAGGATTATCGATAATGATTTAATACTGCTCCATTTGTGTAAACGCTCAGTCGAGGTTACTAAATGCTAGTTATAGTGTTGTTTGAAAAATGCATGCGAGACACGGTAAGAAACAAAAAAAAATTACATATGTGTATTCATCATTAGGTCACTTGTATTAGATGTATAATTCATTGAAAAAGCTCTTATTAATATTAGGTTTCATTAATAAATATTAGAACTTATAAACATAAGTTGATAAATATACGGGATGTATTAAAATGGAAATGTTTTTTCCTTGTATTTTGCGACATTCTAAGTTTTAGTAAAAGGCGCTTGGTTTAGGTTGTTTTTTATAATATAAGCTCAGGTATGCATTGTACAAAGGAAAATTAATTTTTTTTGGTTAAAATCTTACGATGCACCAACTTATGTATAGTAAAACCTCCGATTGTCCAATATACGTTAGAAAATGATTTTTTATCACTAGTATTATAGTTTTTTTTTACCTTCAAGCCGTATCCCGCATGGAGCAGGATAGGCAGAGAGAATCTAGAAACCTATGTTATGACCCTCCGTTACCATTAAGACACTTCCGTCACTTACGTTTTTCTGAATTCTGGAGGCATTGCACGTTGAGTGATGAAATTTTGTTTCTTATTTTTGAACCTTGTTACCGAAGCGCTAAAATGAAAATATTAAATATATCATTCCTTGGACTGAGAATCGAACCTACAACCGCAATGTAACTTTATATTGGTTGAGAAATTTAAAAAATCGATATCCGTTACAAATAAATACCTCTCGTCGCATATTTGTACTTAGATCGATGATGAGAAGTTAAAATATTAAGACTAACGGTATCTATATAGAATTTATACAAAGCCGTCTTCAATTACTATCGAAGTAATTTGTTTTTAAATTGTTCTTTAGAGCTACCCAACTCCCAGAACTGCGACGTAGGCGGCTCTGTTCCTAAATATCTAAAAGTTTTCAGCCTTAGCTTTGAATAGATATGTTCGTGTACGGCCTTTTTTATTTTTCAGGGCATTTTTTAGGCAGACTATTCGGGTGTGGACATGGAACACCTGACTTACTCTATTATATACATTTAGGGCATTACAAGCACTTTTGAACAGTCAATTTATAAGACAATGTCAGTATCAACAGTCTTACAGGAAGCTACAACCGCTTCGAAAAGCAATTCTGCTTAAAAAATTGGTTCTTGAGTAAGCTGTATTTAACTCCTCGTTATTATTTTGAGTATAAATTAATAATTTATCTTCTTTTTTTTGTGGTTTCCCGCAGGTCTTACCTGTACATAGCAGCCATAGGGAACATAGTGTTAAGGTAATCCGTTCCCTCCACGACACTATCGTTTCCCACTTTTCAACGAATTCTGGTGATATTGCGTGTTGACGAAAAATGGAAATATTAAATACTTCATTTCTTCGATTGAGAATCGAACCTACAAACTGTCGCGGTAACAGTCGCACGTTTGGGCTCATGTGCCACTCTGGCCTCAATTTGTCTTTAATTCAAATTAATCTTTATCACGAAATAATATCTGTAAATAAACAAAAAAATCAACCATTTACAGAAAATGTTATGTAAATAGAAATAAAACGTAAAAAGAATCTCTCCGGCGGGGAATCGAACCCCGGTCTCCCGCGTGACAGGCGGGGATACTGACCACTATACTACCGAAGACTATACGAAAATGGTCAAATAACTAAATTGATATACACTAGATTGCACTTATTTAATTAATAGCATTCAACAGTTTATATATAAACTTTACACATCTTTAGTATTAATTGAAATCTATTATGTTTGGTCGACGAGAACAAAAAATAAAAAGTAAGAAAATTACTAAAATCAAATCTGCGCCTCCGTCAGGTAACTTCAGGCCGGCACGACTCCTGTACTGTTAAATTATAAGACCATGTGTTGTTAAGTTTTTTTTTTTATATATTTTATTTTTGAAAAAAAAAGAATTTAATTGGAAGAAAATAAGCTACGCGTCCAATTTTTATTGTTTATTTTTTTAATACTAGGTTCCCAAGTTGCCTCTGCCTACCCTGAATCTGAAAAAAAACAGTAGTTATTTTGTATTACTACAATTAAAAATGTTCTGCGCATGAATCTTATTCTTGCAATTAAAATTAAAAATGATGTCATTTAAAGTAATTAGATAAGATTAAGTATGCAAAACAGTGAGTTAAAAGCTATGATCATATTTAAGTATATATAAATGTATCTGCGATGATAAGACTATATACGAATTAATTTAGACGTTTTTAAACATTTTTAAAATTAATCCACACTAATAAAAGAAAAATACTTATTTAGAAAACGTATAAAAATTTGAACGCAACGGGCCTCGAACCCTCGCCTCCGCCGCCGAGGGTTCAAGTCCCGTTACGTTCAAATTTTTATACGTTTTCTAAATAAGTAAATTGAGAGGTATTTTATAGAGGTTGTGTCAGGCGCAGGAGCACAGTAGCAATTGTAAGTGCGAAGATTAACTATTGGTTCCACTCCCAGTAGGGGGAATGGAGCATATCGCACAGCGAAACTAAAAAGAAATTACAGTATTTTTAAACATTTTTAAAGTGTTAGAAAGAAAGAAAAATACGCATAAATAGTACGCTTGTTACAACTTATTTATATTTATGTGTTTTTTGTATATTAACAAATTTATGTTTATATAAATTAACGTCTCACGATTGTTCACAGCCACTTTATTTTGCATGCTGTGTTTACCTTTAAGTGGCTGTACATTAATTGTTTTTAGTTTTTAAGTTAGATTTACTTGAAATGTAATAATGTATGAGCCGTTGGTAAACCTAATAAAATAAATAAATAAATAGTATCTCTGTACGAAGATTTTTACAAATTTCCACTATCCAAAGATAATTACCAAGAATTATCGTTTGACAAGAGAGAATACTATTTCTTTAAATATTTTTTCTTAATAAATATAGGAACAATAATAGTATTTTTTTAGCTACACGACAATAGAAGGGTAGGTGAGATCAGGTTTAAAATACGATATTTAGAGAACGAAGCCATTTCTCCAACAGTTTTATCCTCTCCGCTAGTCCTTATAACACAGGAGAAGAATAATTAGACGAAAACAGACAATATAAGTTTTTATTTCTATCTATCTATCTATCTATCTATCTATCAGCCTTTCGAAGTCCACTGCTGGACATAGGCCTCCCCT
>DWAN01003552.1:0-13261 GCA_018230445.1 Heliconius hewitsoni
TATATATATATATATATATATATATATATATATATATATGAGTAGGTACATGGTAACCTGGTTTTTAAGCCACACTAGCTACTTTATTATATGTTAATACTAAATCTCTAGTGAAAATTGCGTATATTTAATATTACTTTTACCTTAATATCTCCACGCGATTTCGAGATAAATGGTGTTGACAGATGAAAAACACAAGCAAAGTGATCCTATAAAAATTCCGTTTTTATCTTTTGCGGTACGGAACCCTCAAACCTACTCAATTAATTACTTGTTGTAGCTACTATTTAAAATATAAATACAAGATATACTATTAAATACATATAATGTATAGGTTTCTAAACTATTTGGAAATAGATACTACGTAATTGCAATAAGTGATATGTCACCTAATAACAATACTTCACACGAGTTTCCTTCCAATAAGGGCCGTTGCCAAGCAAATACCCCCGATTAACACAATTCCACTGCTTTTATCATCTTTATGATCTAAATCTACCCTCTTTTATACGAATTCGCTAACACTATAAAATTTTAATATTTTCCATTTTTATTTTAGCGAGAACTCAAAATATATTTCCAATAAATAATAATATCAAAGGTATTTAAGTCACAAATTCAGTATGTGAAACGCGTAAGTTCTAATAGCGGTGTCATACCGACTGAGCATTCCAGTCTCTAATGGCTTTATAACACCCTGAGTGTGGGTCACGAGGAGTTTTGTTCGCTCATTCAATTGATCTTATTTAAAATTATAAAAGAAATATTTTACATTCCACCAAGTTATAGAGAAAGAAAATTATTTTGTGCTTATAGACAAATGCATCTAACCCATATTTATTGATGCTTTTCTTGTGAGGTGATGTAGTATAACATCATTTTACATTTATAAATGTTCCAGTCGTGGCGTAGAAAGTGTGATTTCTTCGCTCTGGTGTCGAAGCAAAGCGCGGCGTTGAGTTCAGCCACTCGACACGCAATGCCTCTAGAATTCGGCAGAAAATGGGGAACGGAGTGTTTTAACATTAGGTGCTGTCTGCCTACATTGCTGTGTGCGGGATGCTGCGTGAAGCTGATTTTTACTATATAAATATTTGTAAATAACTTGGCTACATTAATATTTGCAAAGAAATTGTTATTATGTTTATATATTTTGGACATATTGGAAGCTTTTCTCTCTGATATTAAGATGTCATAACATAATTGTTCTTTTTCCCTAAGAAAAATTCCATCGGTATAAGTATACGGGTAAGTGGCGACACAGTGCTGTAGTGCAAATATAAATAAACACACATGTATTGTCGTGACTATTATATTATAAGCGACTTTGTTAATAAAAGCTTCTGGTTTATTAAATCAGCTTCACGCCGTATCTCGTACACAGCAAGGTAGGCAGAGGGAACCTAGTGTTAAGATACTCTGTTTCCCATTTTTCGCTGAATTCTGGAGGCATTGCGTATTGAGTGACGGAACTCTACGCTGCGCTCTGCCTCGTCACCAGAGCGATAAAATAAAAATATAAATTCAAATAAATATTCCTTTCCTCGAGTTGAACCAAGAATCAGTCGAGTTTACTGTCATACTGCGCTAGGACTGGCGACCTTATTTGGTTCTGGTGCATTATTTAAGAAAAGTTACACACAACGTCACACACAATTTTATTTTAACCCGATTAATTCATCAAAGGCGCGGTAACTCAATTTATTTAAGCTGAACTGTTAATTGAGGGGAACTTAATCTTCTTAAGTAAATTTAAACAAACTCGCTAACGCTAATTAATAAGAAATATAGCACCAATTTCATAAAAAACTTATCACATTTTGCTAAATTACTAAAGAAATCTAAAATATTTTTTTCTATCTTATATAATACTAGCTTTAACTTGTTGCTTTACCCATGTAGTCAAACGGAAATAACTAAGAATTGAATATGCGTTATAATGATACACCGACCGATCGCAGCTTGGAGAAAATTATCAGTGGGTTCATCGAAAAAAGATAACGTGATGTAATATAGCCTGAAGCTTTCCTCGATAAATGGACTATCGAACAAAAAAAATTTTTCCTAATTGGAACTAGTACTTTTTTTAGCTTCACGCTGTATTCCGCACATAAAAGGGTAGACAGAGTAAGGGAACCTAAGAACCTAGTGTTGAGACACTGCGTTTTCATTAAGACTACCGTTCCCCACATTCAGCCAAATTCTTGAGGCATTGTGTATTGAGTTGTAGAAATCAACAACACGTATTGCATCGTTACCAAAGGAAATGAAAATATTAACCACCACAAAAATGTTAATCACTTCATAAAAAGTGAATGAACTTGCACAAATTTATATAAAATGTGAAAAATTTTCATGAAAAATTGCGACTTTATATTTTGCAGGGTAAAAAAACTTCTTAATTTAGATTCCTTTTACGATTTTGTAACTTACAATTCATAACAAGCAGAGATTGAAAATTTATTACATTCAAAGAGTGTGATTGGAAAATAAAAGACTTACATTGTATAAAAAAATAAAAGGAAAATGTACATTTTTATTTTTGTTACATAATACTCTTTTTAATATAGTTAGTTATAGTTATAGTATTTAGTTTTATAGAAAAACATTTTAGTGTGATGTAGATATTATAAAAACAAGAAACGGTATATTTATTACTTTTTTTTTATTATAACAGAAAATGAGAGAAGAATAGAATATCACACTATGTTTTCTTTGTTACTCTGCTTAATAAAAAAAACTATAATGTCAAAACAATTTTACGTGTTGAGTGGCCGAACAGCCACAACGGAGAAAAGAAAATAGTAATATAAATAATAAATAAAAATAAAAAAATTGTACCTACAATTCTCGCATTTACAAGCGCGGTCCCTGCGTCGGAGATGCTTATCCTATCCTACTAATATATGTGACAGTTTGTGAGTATGGATGCTTGTTCCACCTACCACAAAAAACCTACAAAACGGATTAAGGTGACCCGGTAATGTAGCTTTTATATTAGAATAATATATAAACTACAATTTATATAAAGATTTGATAGCTTCCTAGATTTATTTGACTATAATATAACAATAACTTTAAGCGGACGAAGCCGCGTTTCAGTCGGTTGTATACACATATAAAAAAAATTGTATTAAATTATTTAAAATTTTTATGTGTAATTATTTTTTTATCTGTGTCTTTGTCTTTCTGTTTGTCCGGGCTATAGATATTTTAATGTCAGCATAATATACAATTAACAAGTAAATGTGTAATTTCACTTTTATTTACGTTGAAAGGATGAGCCATCCGAGTGACGTGTTTGCATGTGATTGATACGTGTTAAGTGCTTGTGGGTAATCCTCGCACTGCGTTACCGCGTGCTCCTGTTGATGGAGGAAATTAGTTCGCAGAAAAATAATTTTAAGGACTTTATGACAAATAAATAAATATTTGTTTATGTATTAATTACAACCGCTTTAAGGTTTTTTTTTCTAGCTGTACGATGCACATAGCAGGGCAGAGAGAACGAACCTAAAATAGGAACTCAGTGTTAAGACACACCGTTCCTCATCAAGGCATTTCTGTTCCACACGTTCCACAAAATTCTTGCGGCATTGCATCTTGAAGGGCGGAACTCAACGCCGCGCTTTGCCTTGTTATCAGAGCGAGAGAGAGTGTGAATTGAACTCACAACATGTCGCGTTTACAGTCGCACGTTTGCGCCCCTACGCCACGACTGACTCTAGATATATGTTAATAAAAGATTAAATAAATCTAATAAAGCCAATCATAAATTCACAAAACCAAGATGATGGAAAATAATAATTCTTAACTTATAAAATTTATTTTGAAGTCTTGTGACGAAGTAATAACAGGTCTAATTATAAGTACAAATGTTGAAATTATGAATATAAAAAACACAGTATCAAAGATACTGGAGGAAGGTTACGTAAAAAGCATGAAGACCCCCCGGAGGGCATGTATGAAGAGGTTGATGACAGTGGATGAGGCAATAGAGGTGTGTAGAGACCGTAGCGTTTGGCTACCCCACTAGGGATAAAGTGTAAAGCTAGTTATAGTTATAAAAATAAATAAAATAAATCAGCTTCACGCTGTATCTCGCACAGCAGGGTAGGCAGAGGGAAACTAGTGTTAAGACACTGCGCTCCCCACTTTCTGCCGGAATCTGGAGGCATTGCGTGTTGAGTGGCAGAACTCAACGCCGCGTTTTGCTTCGACACCAGAGCGAAGAAATGAAAATATAAATTTAAGTAAATATTTTATCTCCTCGAGTGGGATTCGAACTCACAACCAGTCGGTGTTACAGTCACACTTTATGCCGCTGCGCCACGAATGGTTATAATATAAAATAAGTAGTTACCTTCCTTGAGAGAGCTTAAATATAATACTACCGAAAATTTAATGTTTTAACATTTTGTTCATCATTTTCCGCCCAGTTTAGTACCGGGACAATTGTTTTAAACTACAAATCATAGTTAGTATAGTGACGTTGCATTTACGCGCCGTGCGTACTAGCGAGGCATTTCTTCATTACGTTCGCTTATTAGGTTATTTTATCATCAACGCTTCATTAGGTTATCACATCGGTGGCACAATCAAACTAAACGTGATAAATAATTAATATAACGGTCACTCATATAAAATATTGTAACGTTTCGTTGAGAACGAATAATCTGTCACTTAAAAAAAACAAAAATATGATCGTCGTTTTCAAGGCATGTCGATTTTCCGTAACAGAATGGTAGAAATTGAACCCATATAGATTTGTTATGTTCGCGTGACATCCGTCTGTCTATCGGCCCGTCCGTGTGCCACAGTCACTTTATGAATACACAGATAAAATTTGATACGTAGATGTATCCTATGAACTGATTTACATTTTTTTTTTAAATAAAAAATTAAGAGTGCCACAAATACAAGGAACTGTAGCTAGTGAAAAAATTGTCATCAAACCTTTAGTTGGGAAGTGTCAAATCATTGTTTTTCATTCAAAAGTTATCATTACTAGTATCAATGACAAATTTTAAACTTGCTTAAAACGCTATGAAAATCAAAGTATTTTTTTGCTGGCGAAAAATGATTTTGATGTACATAAGTAGTAAGTTAATAAGCCTACTACCAAAAATTCTTTCACAGATGCCAAACTCGCAGATAATTCCTCGAAATTCCTACGGGAACGGCAAAAAGGGAATTTTCCATTTTACGTCTAAAGTACATGCAAACAAATTTGAACTTCAACTACTTATAATAATAAAGCAATACATAATTTTGTTTTCCGTTATTCACTCACTTAAGCGAAAGGCAGCAGGACCCAACAACGCCTCTTATCCCTAGGAAAACTTTACTATACTTGTAAATATATGAAATAATGATATTTGAACATACAAATTTTGGAGCGACCATTTCAATAATCATAGAAAGAAATGCTTTTTACATTCTTATCTAAAACAATCTTTGTGTAGCTCAATCAATCTATTTAGTGTCAGTTATGCGTTCTAAAGAAAAAAATTAAATAGCTTCTCTATAGTATTGAATTCCGATAATTTATCGGAAAAACCTTTTTGCACTTTCCCTCTTTACATTGTTATTAACAATAACAAGGGTCCTTAGCTTAGTTAAGATTATATATATGTGACTGTGATAACGACATGACGATTATGAAAAACCCTTCTCAAGATCTCTAATTTAAAGTGACAAAATAAAATGGGAATTTATTCTATTTATAGCTCTTATTATATATAGGCAATATAACATTATGGTAGAAGACTTCGTTAGCCTTAAATAATGAAATAACAATAATAATTAATGCCATCGAAACGCTTTAGGCGCGTGCGCTGTATAAATTGTAAAATATATGTCAGAATATTGTATGGGAGAAATGTTCTATTTTATTAATTCCAAAAAAAAGTCCGCGATACCATATATCTATCTCTTTTAAATAAATCATAATAAGACATTTTGTGACAAGAAATAATTAAAATTTGCAAGGTAACGGGCGGGACGACTTACCGGCCGTTCAAATGTTTCAAAAAATTTAATTTAGTAAAGGTATTGGATATTTTTAAACAATTTTAAAGTGTTATTCCACACTTGGGAAAGAAAAATACTTATTTTGAAAACGTATAAAAATTTGAACGTAGCGGGACTCAAATCCGCGCCTGGAAACGTTGCTGGAAACCATGTAGTGCTTGCATTTCCTTAAATGTATAAATTATATTGATTATATATAATTTATATTGATTATCTTATAGCAAACGCAGCATAATCAAAGAATTATAAGTGGTATGCGGGCAAAGCCAGTAGTGGGCTGCTAGTTTAAAATAAGAATAGCATTTTCTTATTTTAAAAATCTTAATAAAGCAAAGCATCCCAACTTTACAAAACGAAATATACTAAAAGCTCTAAAATAAAATAAAAACTGCATTCACTTTAGTGTTATTGTTATTACAGTGAAGGATCAACGCTCTATCCTAGACTATTGTTTCAGTAAATACAAACTTACTTGTACGGCTTTTGTTTGCTAAACAAATAACAAAACCGCTAACTTATGAAAGATTGTCCCAGTTTCTGTTCATTGAAAATCTAATCAAATAATATGTACTCAAATATTGCTTCTCAGTATCTTGAACGTCTTTAACTAAATTGTGTAAATCGTTTTCGAAAATTTTATTATAATGTTATTTATATGTTGTATACTATCGATACTTATATGGTTAGGTTTTGTTATATGTAGAGAAACATATTTGAATACTTATTTTTATTTAAAACATAATATTATTTGTCGTTAATTGGTGTGGAATTCAAAACTAAATTAGGGAGTGTAATTCAACCTTTGTTCATATGTAAATTGACAATGAAATTTGAGTGCATCTACACAAGCGTACAACGGTTGTGGGTTCGATTCCCATTCGAGGAAATGAAATATTTTATATTTTCATTTTCTCGCTCTGGTTATGCGGTAAAACGTCACTAAACACGAGAAAAATTCCTCGAGAATTCAGCAGAAAGTGTGGTACAGAAATGTCTTAACGCTAGGTTCCCAGGTTACCTCTGCCTACCGTGCTATGAGCAGGAAACAGTGGTACACAAAAGTATAATCTTAAACATCGAGAAGAAACTAAACGCCGCGCCGCTGTGTCTAGTACCAAAGCGAGAAAATAAGAATGAGTCATTCCTCCGAGTCAGTGTCAAACGTACAAGCATCACTTTAACAGCCAGATACTGCCCCACGGCGCCAACATCATAGATATTTGTTTTTTGAATTTTACTTAAATATTAAGCAAAGGCTCTTGAGACGCATTTTAAATTCAAAAATTTAATTTATACTTCAACGATAACTTGGAAGACCCAAGTTCAGTTTATTGTTGTACATAAAATGTTAAATATTTTGTATCAGTTATTTAATTATAAATTATAATATAATTATATAAAACGTCATTATAAAAATATTTAAAAATAATAAAAGAATAGTTATTTTTTCTCTATTTTGACTATATTCTTATTAAAGCCAAAGTATCTAAAATACGTAAAACTATATAGTTTTCAATATTAAAGATTTAAAAATATATATTAATAAATTTACGTCATAAACATATTTTTCTTCTCTTGGTATCTATTTTGTGTCAAATAATTTCAATACTTGCTGGCACATTATAAAAATAAAGATTTTTGTTGAAGATTGTAGAAAAGTAAATAAAAAGAAAATAATATGTATAATATTACTTATATTTGTACATAACAGGATTTGTCACAAATATCTTACAATGAGTACAACATAGACATTATAATAATACTCTAAACAGTAAACATTATAATAAATACAAAATCATATTCACTCGTTAAATTCTTTTAGATAAACAGAAGTATTACAGCACACTTTTAGTCATCACCACCGCTCATACCAAAACATGGAGACAAGACAATACAATTTGACTAACTAAAATTAAACTATAAATAAATATAGCTATCACAGACATATTATATACGGGCATTGCTATGCTTTACGCGTATCTTTCTCGTACTCTTGCGAACATTTCAGCAGTATCGACTTTGTTGGGCCCGTCGTTTTTGCCAAAGAATGTCATCTTGCTGGTTTTCACCAGGCCTTTAGCGTCGTCGCCAGCCCGCCGCCAGTACACCGTCTGGACAGCATGGCGCCCTGCGATGTAGCGAGTTGCGCTTCCGATAATTTGTCTCTTGTCCATTTTTTTCAACGTTCACGTCGGTTAATACTCAATTAAAAACGCTTTAAATTTTCGACGACTTAACGGGCGTTCAAATATTTTCAAGCTTTATGTCGATAAAACAACTATAGTTCGATCGAAATGAATTCCGATGTAGTGTACTGCACTGTATCAGAATTATTTCACAATATGGAGTGTATCAAAGCGCGTCTCTTTATATATGGAAGCGATACGCGTCGATGTGACGTATTTTATCAGTGAATAAATGGTACGACTGTATGAGTGTAAACTTTGCACTGTGCAAGCGCGTGCCTCAATTAGCAAATAGATTAGACAAGAAAATAAACAATTGTAAGCGTCATTATGATTGTTGTGTAAAGAATCAACAGTCCCTAACTAAAGTTTATAGGATTGAAGCGGATTTGAAATATATAAAAGGTGAGAAAATAAGTAAGAAAGTTTGTGTGTGTCTGTAACTATAAAAAATATCTAAATACATTTCGATTAGAAGTTCCGAAATCCATGTATATATTTAGGTAAATATTTATCAGCTTCACGCTGTATTCCGCACACAGCAGGGTATGCAAAGGGACCCTATTTTTAAGATACTTCGTTCTCCACTTTTCGCCGAGTTGCGTTGAGTGGCGAAACTCAAAGCTGCGCTTAGCCTCGATACCAGACCGAAAAAATGGAAATATAAATTTAAATTAATATTTCATTTCCTCCAGTGGGGATAGAACCCACAACTAGTAGATTATACTGCCACGGATACAGGTATCTGGTAAATATGCTAAATATATAGAGTAAATTATAATTTAAATATGATACATATTTACTTCAAATAGACAGAGCGTGAACTTACCCGTAACCTATTAAGTTTTAACATCCAAATTTCCATATCATATCAACGAATGTTTAGATACCACGAGGCTTGCATTTACAAAATACGTGAATATATTTATTGTACAGTTAAAAGATTTTAGTACGGAGCTGTAATCAGTACATAACTGTGACAGTTGACATAAACTACATATGCTTATTTACCTTTAAAAACATTGTTAAGAACATCGTTTCTGGCTATTGTGGCACAGTGGGACATCATTTGATTGAAAACGCACAATTCACATACATACATTTTAATTAAAAAAAAACTTTAACAGAGCGATAAAAGCGAAGCAAAAGCATAAAGCAAAGCACCTATTTGTCTTTTACTAAACCAAAATCAATTACGATAGTAATATGCTGGCTACCAAAAGTACCAAATGTAACTCTAATTTCAACTTTAATTTCAAGATATTTACCTAAATAATATTTGTGTATCTATAAATTGTATAGAACTCGAAAATTGTTTACCTAATAAATATTTGTTTCGTGTATTTTATTTCATATCTGAAACGATAACATTCTGTTGTTTAAGTATATACTTGATTTCACGTATTGTACCGCCTCTATTATTAACAGCTCTCGCCTCTATAACTAACATATTATTTTTTCTCGAGGCATCGTGTAAAGTGGCGGTATTCAACGTCGCGCTTGCCAGAGCGCAGAAATGAAAATATTAAAAAATATATTTCCCCGAGCGTGAATCAAACCCACAACAAACTTCTTCCTGTGCGACATGACGTCAATATTATTTAGGTAATATTATTTTCCTCAATGTCAATGACATAAATAAATAATTGGGTTTTTTCATACGATTTTTCTAACAAAGGCATTCTTAAATAAGCAAGTTTTATTAATTGTACCATATATTCGTACATTATATATTCGTTTTATCTTTGTTGTCCCTGATGCAGAGAGATCGTAATGAGACGTCACTCCGTTGCAGATTTCATTTTGTGTTGGTGGAATTCAACATCACATTTGATTTTTTAACATAAGTTTAAACATCGTCATAAACAGCAATCAAATTTATGCCGATTGCTACATAATACCAGGAATACAAAATAATATTTTTCATACTTTCATCAATTTGGTAAATAAGGTAAAGGTGAACGGGCATGAATAGAATACATTACATAAGTTAATAAATAACACTGGCACTATTGCATGAACAAAATATTGAAATACACTATTTTATTCATACATAAAGCTATAACATTATCGAACACACAGAACTATTTGTTTATATATGTTTATCAATATATGTGTCACAATCGATTGCTTGTTACAATCGATGGAAATTTTTACGAAACGAATAAGCTAGAGGTGAAATTAGTTAGTATCAGTTGTGACTACTATCATTCCAGTATGCTACACATATGCAAGTTATATATAAAAGGAATTTATTATAGGTGAAGATTATAAATATTTTCATGATTCATTTTTTTTTCATAATATATGAATACACTTTTAATAAAATAATATCTCTTGTCAATGACGTTAATATTGGAACGTTTTTAAAAGGTCAAACATTCAATTTATAAGAAGACTTTGTATAATTTTATTTAAAATTTTATAAGGTATGATGATAACAAAAAAACATTAAAAAATTATATAATAAAAACACAGAAATTAAATCGTAGCGCATACTATATTCATATCCAAAAATATGAGCAAGGTATATAAGAAAAAAAAATACTTTTATTTTTCTTCGTCTGATTTGATTAAAACTTTTCAGATTTAAATTTTTCATAACGCTTAAAAAGAGTGTTTGACGTGCACCTTACGTATTCAATTCATTTGCACTTCGGTTGCCGGTGGCGTCACGTCATTCTCTTTCATGTGACACCAAATTATAAACCTTTGGAGTTCTGGCAACGAATTTCGTTTGACATTTAAAATTCAGATTAGGTAAAAGTAAAAGAAAAATATATGAAATCAATTCAAAGCTGTATTTGTAATATAATTTAATTTATCTAAAGCAATAGTTATATCGTCCGTTATAAATAAATTATGCAAATTATTTTAGTAGTATTCATTTGGCTTTTCGAAAATTGAATTATTATTCTTGTTACGATTCTCAATCGGGTCGATTCTCAGTCAGGAAACCGAACCCACAAGTAGAATATTTTCATTTTCTGGCTTTGGGAACAAGGCAAAACGCGGAGTTGAATTCTGCCACTATACGACATGCTTCATCCGGTGAAAAGTGGGTAACGGAGTGTCTTAATACTTAGCTCCTTCTGGATACCCTGCTGTAGGGGAGATACGTAGCACAAAATATCAAATTTGCGCTACGCTGACGACACTACTTTGTCTGAAAGTGAAACACGTAAGCCTCGAATTTGGATTAAAGATCAACCGCATTAAAACAAAAATTATGATTATAGATCGAGCAAATATTAACTCGCCCGAAGTCACGCTTATCGCGAGCTGCGATGTTACCCAATCGTACATCTATCTAGGAACTTTAACAGTGGAGGTTGCGTAGAAGAGGTGAGGAGACGTTTGGCAATGGCTAGAACTGCAATGGACAGACTCAAGAAAATATGGAAAAATACAAATTTTACAAAAGCCACTAAGATCCGGCTTGTGCAGGCGCTTGTTTTTCCCATTTTTCTTTACACTCTGGAGACATGGACCCTGCGATAGGTAGAGAAGAAATAAATTGATGCTTTGGAGATGTGGTACTGGAGACGAATGCTGGGTGTATCATGGACCGAGTTCTGCACCAACGTCTCTATTCTCCAAGAAATCGGCACAAAACAACGTCTGCCGACGTTAGTATAATGTCGCATACTAAAGTTCTTTGGGCATGTCTCCCGAAGGGGAAGTGGCTCCATCGACCGCCTTGTCGTGCAGGGCAGCGTCGAAGGCACTAGATGGCAAGGAAAATCTTCCCTGCGTTGGACTGACCAAATTAAAGCTACAGTAGAGGGTCCATTACATGAGTGTACCAAGCTTTTAGCCAGAACAGATAAATGGCGAATGTTTGTGAGGCGTATAACATCTGCCCCTAATGTCACTTTGTGATGACCACTACCACTCTGAGAAGAGTGTTACGACAGGGAAGAAGAATGGACAGAATAACAAACCTTCTTCGAACCACAAGACAATCATAATAAAAATCTAAATGGCTTAAATGTGTCATCCTTGGGTACGCTAGACCAAAACACATTATGTTTAAATTTTACCCCATTTATCATCATATTATTTACTCATGATATGATTCAAATAAAACTTCTTGTTTACTTTATATTTGTTAGTATTGTGATAAGCTGGCATTTGGTCAGGTAAAATTGTAATTTAAAACAAATTTTAACGTATGATTTATGTACATATTTATTTTAATAATAAGATAATTATAATGAGGCTGTCTTGGCGTAGGTTAACGAATTCTGAAGGCATTTTGCGCTACGCTTTGCCAAAGAAATCAAAATATTTAATATTAAATTTCCTCGAATGTGATACGCACCCACAACTAACTTTCGCATTAACAGTCATACTCTTGTGCCATTGCGCCACGGCTCGCAATAGAATTAAAATTATTAACGAAGTATAGCTCGAATTATATTGATTTCTCAGCTTCACGCTTTATCCTGCATGTTACAGAATAGGCCCTAGTGTCAAAACCTTCCATTCCATGGAGATGTTAAGATGTAATTATATAATGTAGTCAACATAATAATATTACATAATATAACAAACATATATCACTAACAATGATCGTGCTTTACCACATTAGACTCGACATAGCCTGTAGAGATAAGCATCACTACTCCTATCTAACTTTAACCAGATGTTTATTAGTGCTAGTGTGTAATAAAACAGCAAGTAAACCGTACTTATATATTTTATTTAATCTTTTGTAATAAAAAAGGTATTTTAAAGGTACTACGGAGATTTTAAATACTTCCTGTTAAATGTAATGTCTCTTAGGGGCTTATATTTGTTGATAATTATGTTATAAGCGCTGAGTCAACGATTAAACACAAAATTAAATATACAACAGACTTGCTAACATTGTTAAAATATATTATTAATTGATTATATAACAACAACAAAAATTCACAAGAGTATCATATCATGTTACTCTTGTAAATTTAAATTAAATCAACTTCACACGGCAGAAGGAACTTAATGTTAAGACACTCCGTTCCCCACTTTCTGCCGAATTCTGGAGGCATTGCGTG
>DWAN01003553.1:0-13261 GCA_018230445.1 Heliconius hewitsoni
ATATATATATATATATATATATATATATATATATATATATATACATATATACATACAATTCTCATAAACTAGAAAATCTCGAAATAGAAACAGTCCAAACATCTACATACAATGGCAGTACCAAGTTAAATCAACTAAATGTAAATGTTACACAATACATGTCTTGCGAATGTTGGTTTTTGATTGACGTTTCATAACAAAGCGGAGGAAGCTCTTCCTACAAAGCGCAAGTTTTAGCAGACGGTGGAAAAGGTTGGTTAAAGTGTCATAAACCATATTTTATTTATATTTGATATTAAATATGAGTAATAATAAACTTCAGCGCGGCGTTGAGTTCCCCCGCTCAATACGCAGTGCCTCGAGAATTCGGCGGAAAGTGGAGAACGGTGGGAACTTTCTTCTTCTTCTTACTTCTTAATGGGGACGGAGTGTCATGATACTAGGTTCCCACGTTTCCTCTCCCTACTCTATGTAATTAATTCTGCATGAAATAAAAAGAACATATATTAGTTCATTTTTTAGTATTATTTTAACATCTTATATTGACAAGTAATTTATTTCTCCCTAATATAATTTTACCTATCTTTATATTTTTTAGCTCAACGCTGTATCTCGTCAGTAATATTTTTAGCAAAAAAAAAATTAGGCTGGTAAATATAATATTTAAAAAAATACATTCTAAGTTATGCCACTTTTAATACAAATAGTCACAATGCTACCCCTAGGTACTATTGTTTCTTTAACATATGCACTATATAATAGTATGGTAGATATACTAGAAGTAGCTTATAGCTTTATTGATAAGAGCGTTTGGACGCTATTCAATAGGTTCAGGTTAAAATCTTCCTAATATAAAATATTAGGCTGAGTGTGGAAAGTCTTAACGCTAGGCTTAGCCTGCTGTGTGCGGGATACAGCGTGAAGTTGATTTGATATTTTTTGGCTGTATTATTATAACTTTGCTTAATCTCCATCCCCTAAACACCCCCTTGTTTTTTTTAGCTCCATGCTATATACTGAATGTGGAAGTCAGAGCACTTGGGAACCTAGTGTCAAGACACTCCGTTCCCATTAAGACTCTTACGTTCTTTTATTTCCGTTGAATTGTTGAGGCATTGCATAATAGGCAGTGGAACTTGACGCCACGCTTTGCCTCGGTACCAGAGCGAGGATATGAAAAAAATATATATATTTCATTCGTCCGAGTAGGGATAAAACCCTGAACTGACGCAATTAAAGTCGCACATAAGTGTTCCTGTGCCAGGACGCACTCATATATTTAGAATTAAAATTAAGATCTAATTAAGATATTCTATAAAAAAAATAACAAAACAATATTGTAAGTTGGGGAGTTGGAGGTATATTGTGCTATATACAATATGCTTACTATGGAAAGCTAACATTGTATTTTTGCCTCACGCTGCATCCCTCACATAGCTGAGTAATCAGGAACCTAGGAACCTAGTGTTCAGATGCTTCATTCCCATTAAGACACTTGCGTTGCCTAGTTTTCTCTCAATTCTTGAGGCATTGCGTGTGAAGTGACAGAACTCAATGCCACGTCTTGTAGTTAAATTATTTTATTCCTCCGAGTGGGAATCGAATCCACGATTTTCGCCGTCGTTGTCGTTTACGGTCGCACTCAGGCTCTGGGCGACGACAGCCCCATCTTTAATATAATTAAAAATATGTTATCTTCGCACATTGCGACCATCATAGCGCAGGCATAGCGTCTGCTTATAAACCCGACGGTTGTAGTTGCAATTGCATTCGAGGTAATTATTTTCAACTTTTCGGTTTGCTTGGCGGATCATAACGCCGCGCCTTGCCCAAGCAAACCTATAAAACATTTTAATTATAAAAAAATGTGCTATCAATGTCTCGAATTAAAACGGTTCTGAGGACGGACTTACCACTTCATTTCTTTTACCTACACTATTGTGTGGGATAAAGCAGATTAATTTAGAAAAAAAAAATGTTAATTTAAAGCCACAACCCTCAGTTAGTATTTTTTCAAGTAGAAAAAGGCATTCAACTCATTTGTACTAAGCGTGTACTAAGGTGTCATTTATTTTTGTCACTAATAAAAATTAATTATGTAAATAAATTGAGAGACCCTTTTTAGTTTAGCATTCAAATAAAATTTTAGCTGTTCTCTTTACTGTTTTTATATTTTGTACGTCTAATTAGAAGGAAGGAGACCGTCGCTGTGTAGTGGTACAGCGTCAGATTTTAAACGCGGTGTTTGTAGGTTCTATTCTCACTCGGGCAATGTTTATTTGAATTTCATTTTCTCGTTCTGGTAACGAGATATGTTCCGGTACTCATCGTGTTATGTCTCGAAAACATAGGCTTAAAGTGAGGAGCGGAGTGACTTTACTATTGGTTTTTTCTACCTATCCTGCTATATGCGAATAATACTTTTCGCTCAATTTTCGAGACATTCCGTGGTGAATAGTGGATCTGAACGCCGTTCTTTTTGTACAAAGTATCTTATTAGTTCTATTTTTATAAATTCGGCTAAAAAAATGCAATGCGAATGCGATGCGAATTAAAAACAGATCATTTGAGCCCAAAAAGGATGAAATATACGTGTTTAACATAAATTTATTATAATCGTTAAGTTTCATTTACTGTGTATTTCGAATATTTAAATTAAGAGAAAATTCCTCTAAATGGAATTTATACCTATAGTCATAGAGAACTGACATTCTTTACCTATCGTGCTTTATGTGGAATACAGCATGGACTTCATAAAAACTGAGTATAGTCAAATAAATGATAATTATCTGTTGTTTCATTCCTTCCTTTTTTAAAGGATGGGCAAACATAAAGTTATTACAAAACAGCTTCTCGTTTTCTCGTATAATAAGGCAGGTCGAGGTCTTTACTTCCCGAATCATTTTCAAAATTAATACAAAATTTTCTGAATAATTTTCAAGATAATGTGCTTCCTCAAACAGAACAGGAAAATCAAAATAAATTAAATTGTACCATCAGACCGAGTGGGTATCAAAGCTGCGGCCATTACGTATACAATCAAGTTTGGTTCCACCACGCCGGAAGAAAATGATTTAAAACCAAAAAAATACTAATGAACCAGCAAAAATTTCGAAAAAAGCAAAGCCATTCTTCAAATATCTTACATATACTCATCAAAAGATTGAAAGCCACAGAACAAAAATTAACCAAACATTTGAAATATTTTATACTTTTCGAAATTTTTTAACTCTTTCTTTTAAACTACGGTAAGGAATTCCTAATAATTTTGGCTATAATTGCTTTTTAATTATATGTTACTCTGCGTTTGATTTTAAATCGTTAGAGCGCGTCTGTAATTAGTATTTAATGCATGTAAACGCCGTCGTGGCACAGTGAGATAGCATTTGGTTGTAAAATACTAGATTCTAGGTTCGATTCCTATTCAGGGGAATGTAGGCAGCGTAGTCGCATTGTCTCTAAAATATGGTGAAAAATATGAAACGTAGTAGGTATATCTTAACTTAGCGTTGGATTGACTTATATAAAGATATTTTTGTGGGACCTTGTCTTTAGTTAGAAACAGATTTCATGTATTTTTTTTTATTTTCAAGCTTAATGTTTTTTCTATAATATTGTTTTTTCTGTTTAATATAATCAAATGGCAGCATTAATTTGCGTTTTGCCTCGTTTACAAGAGCGCGGAAATGAAAACATTAAATATTTTTTAAACATTTTTAAAGTGTTATTTCACACTTAGGATTTTCTAAATAAGTATTAAATATTTCATTCCCCTGATTGGTAATCGAACCAATAACCTTCGCGTTTACAGTCACACTCTTGTGTTCCTACATTACTTTGCGTTTAATCTTAAATCGTTAGAAGGCGTATCTAATTGGTACATTAAGTATTTTGAATGGTCTTTAACTTTATTTTATTATAGCAAATGAATAGAGAGAGACACGAGACATTCCGTTCTTCAATTTTATCCCATAGCTATTACAATCAAATATAATAGATTTGTTGATTTTAAAATATTTTTTTAGCTTTCATACTGTATAGAGGGAACTTGGCGCTAACAAATATAATGCTAAGACATTTCGTATCCATTAAGATACTTCCGTTTCCCACTTTTCGCTGAGTTCCGAAGCTATTGCGTGCTGAGTAGCGGAACTCAACGCCGCGCTTAGCCTCGTAACCAGAACAAGGAAAATGTAAATTTTAAATATATAATTTCCTCGACTGGGAATCGAAACACAACCTGTCACGTTATAACCCTGTAGCTCCTGCGCCATGACTGACCGTGTAAGCTCTTTTTATAGTTCTTAATATTTATATGACAAGCCATTCAGATCTTTTTCATGACTATGATCTAGTCTAGGGATCAAAAAATAACTTTTTAAGCTACATACAATCTAGATCTAGATATGAAAATAACAATTATAAAAAAAATGAATATTACCGATAACTATCGCGCATTGTTATGTGGGCAGTAATATATATTTAATTGTAACACCTACCCACGCCCATCGGATATTTTGTGCAGCTTGCTGAGAACTGGAATGTGTGGAGTGGATTTTATCTTTTTTTTTTGCGCTTTATGCATATTTTTTAGTTTTATTTTTTTTGCTTTCCAGATTCACTGTATCTCAGCATATTGCATACGCTCTATTTTTCCCGCTTAATTTCCGAGACAGTGTGTGTCGAATGGCGGAACTTAACGCTTTTCTTTTTCCACCAGAGTAAAGAAGTTACAATAATTTATTTCTTTGAATATGAACCGAACTCATAAATATCGCCTTAACAGTCCGCCTTAACGATGTCCCGCTGCACCACGGCGGCTTCAATTATTATTAATGTTTTTATTACTACTTTAATATATACAAGATGGAAAATCTTGAAGAAAGAAGAAAAGAAGAAAAAAAAATAAATGAAGACAAAAATACATAACACACTCCATGCTTTTCCCAGTTCCAAAGCTATGCTACACATTCCCACGATTTGATTGCGTTTGGACGCAGCCAACTAATTATTGAGTTATTTTTTATAAATGAATTTACATATTATTTCATTTTAAAATATTTCAAATTTGTTGAATTTTCAACTTTTAAGGTTTTAATGTTTTTTTAAGGTAGTTTAAATACTTTTTGTCGCATTTCGAAATGTCGAATCCGTTTTATTACAAAATCTAAAAGATAAAAATTTGCTACAAATCTTTTTCTATGCGTGTTTTTGGGAAGTGTAGAGGAGGACTTGGGGAGGAAATGTGGAGACTCACAAATTGGTTTCAAGTGTTTTATCTTAGTTACACGCTTTGTCCCGCATATAGAGGTCCTAGTGTCACAATCCTTCGTTCTCCGTTTTTCGTTCTTTTTCTCTTGAATTCAGAACATTGTTTTCGTTATGAAATAAGAGAAGTGCAGATAATAAAAAAAAAACGGGCTAACGCTATAATGTAAGTATTTATATTAAGAAATGAAAAAAACTATTATTAATAATAACATTCAAAATTGAACCTTACTTCATACGCATTAAGATGTTTAATACCCTACAGTAATTAGTAAACATCACCGAAAAATTGCACATTTTTTTCAATTCATGCAATTTTGGCTCTTATCCTGTAAAAATAAAGGTGAAAATGGAAATTAAACGGTGTAAGAACCAAAAAAACTTTAGAAAATTACTACGGGATACCAACACGAAATAATTTTACTTCTATTGCTGGATCGTTTTTGATTTTATCGCCACAATATTGGAGGTTTTTGGCAAATTGGAAACATACGGCTCTAATTTTATATATAATCATTTCCTATTTATATATAAATACTGTTTTTTATTTATTTATTTTTGACTTCACTCCGCATCCTGCAGAGTAGGCAGAGGGAAACTAAGGAGGGAGTGCTAAAACATATACTTACACGTAACTTCAGGTCACACTTCCGTATTCCAATTTCCGCTTATATTTCGATACATCACATGTGAGCGTGGCTCAACGCCACACTCTGCCTTGTTACCAGAACGGTTTCATTCCCATTTCAGAGAATGATTTATTTTAATTTTTTTCGCTCTAGTAACAAGAAAATATGCAGTGTTGAGTTCTGCCATGCTTTACGCAATGTCTCGAAATACATTAAGCATTAGGACGAGAGTGCCAAGTTTTCACTGCCTACCCTTCTATATATGCGGGATACGAGTGGCTAAAAAAATATGAAAAAAAAATAATTCAAAATTAAATTTGATACTATGTAGTTCGATTTTTCTTATGTGTAACTATTGTAAAATAGCTGCCCGTATTTTATTATACATACGTACATGCAGTGGTATGCGACGATTGTCATTTAAAAACTGTTTGAAGCAATTAGACCCTTTTAAAATTCTGTGTCACAAAGAGTTATCGTTTTTTCGCGTTCATCTCGGGTATTCTATTCATTAGATATCATTTTTATTATATTTTACTTATGTTAGTTAATATTGATAATTTCGTTGATAAGAAATAATCTTCTAAGGGTCAAAACAATCCGTTCCCGCTTTTTGCTCAATTTCTGAGACATTCCGGGTTGAAAGGCGTAATTTTACACCGAGCTAGAGCGAGCAAATAAAAAATAATTTTCTTGAGGGAGTCGAACTCACAACCGTCGTGTTAACTGTCACACATTGTCTCACTGCACCACGAAGACCTCACTTCATTCCCTTTTCGGATTATATAGAAAGTGTCCAACATGTCAAACGAAAAGTGTGATTACTTTGTGTTGTATTTTTATACTTTGTCATTTCCTATTCTGATATTGGAAATGCCGGCCATTTTGTTATTGTGGGTCGTTTTGAAAGATTGAATGAATGAAACTAGAAATGAAAATATGTGTGTATTATTAACAAAAAACATGTACAATTTTTGTTACATATGATGGTTCCTACAGTAGATATGCCTGTATTATGGGTTTCATTTACAAGGAAGGACGATTTTCGCTTTTTATTTTCGTTTTTTTTTATAATTTTTCGCACAGCAGCGGAGAATGCAAAAGGAAAGAAATACATGTCGATGAAATATCAAATATAATATTTAGAGCCAATTGGTTGAATTGTTGAGGCCGTCGAGGCACAGGGGCACAAGCATGCAACCGTAATTGCGATGATTGGGAGTTGTATTCCTACGGTATCGGTGGAAATGAGATATTTTCATTTCTTCGCTCGATAACTAGGCAAATCGCGGCGTTGAGCTCCGCCACTCAACACACAATGCTTCGATGATTTTGAGCTTCGAGAATGTCTTAACACTAAGTTTCCAAATACCATCGGCCTACACTGCTACGTGAGGAACATAGTGTGAAGCTGAAAGTAATAATAATTTCGCACTTATTTCTGTGTGTCAAAGCAAAACTAGTATCGAGACCGTACATGTTATGTGGCGAGGCTGAACGCAGCTTGTTGCCTTTTCAGTTTCCAGTTGATATGGAATCTATAATCGCGTTTACATAGTAGTCTGATCCTGTCTCACGTTGCACATAAAAAAATTAACCCATTGAGAGATGCTGATGCAACACACTTTTGTTTTACGTTTACATATTTTCGAAAATCTTTAAGGAATTTCTCCAAAAAGGTACAGGTTTGTTTCCCGCTGTGTTTGTTTTTAGTGTTAATATAAAAACTAGTCCCTTGTCAGGTTTGTCTGTGAAACGATTGATCTTTGATTTTGTTTGTTCTTTTGGAATTAAATAAAACAGAATTTCTTTAAATAACTTTCTGGAAGATAATATGACAAAAATATAGAGACTGTTATTTTTGGAACATTCTACCTAACCTATGAATCGCTATATTTTTTAGCTTCATACTGTATCCTGAATGCAGGTTCTCTCTGTTTACCAGAGGGTCTGGAGAGGGAGGGGAAGTTGGGCAATTAATTAAAATTGCAGTAAATAAAAAAAGAGCAAGAAGAACGAAAAATGACACAAGAAACCCCACCACAACGTTAATAATCCGATAAACGTAAAGATTGTGGGTTCGATTCTCACTCGGGGGAATTCATTATTTTCATATCCTCGTTATGGTAATAAGAGAAAACACGACATTGAATCACACCATTTAGCATGCAATGGCTCGAAAATTAAACGAAAAATAAAAAAATTAAGTAACGAACGTTAGAAAAAAAATACATTATTTCTAAATAGTGTCACAAGTTATTCAATATTTTGACCCAAAATAAAACAAGATACAAACATTTCGAACATCCATTATATTTTCTTTAGTACATTCTCAACTATGAACAGTGACTTGAACGGTGTTGTCAAACGACACTCTGACATGGGTACCGCGATACTAAAGACTAGATAAAGATGCGGAGATCTCAGACTAGCGACAAAAAAGTCGCAGTATTATTATTTTATTTTCATGGATGTCATGGACGTGTAGGTAGGCAAGTGAATATGATGACAATCCGTACTAAGACGCTCCGATCCCCAAACATCACTTAATTTTCGAGATTCTGGTAGCAAACCAGACAATACGAGAAATGAAAATATTTTTAAGTAAAGAAAAGAAGGTGTTAAACAGACTAAATTAATATATTGATATGTATTTAAGATTATTTTTTATTAACTTTATGTGTTCTTGCTCTATAATTAATTTATTCTTACTTTGATATAACCAATTCATACATCTAACCCGCTGAGTCAGGAGATATTACTATTATTTTTAAAAAATGTGTTCGAATGACATTTAGAGTTTAGTTTCGTACCCTTAAATAAAAGACCTGAATTCATATAGGATTACATTAGGATTCGTAGTCCGTCTATCCGTCTGTATAAGAATAATATTTTTTATTATTTTATTTTATGCGACGACAATATTGTCTTAAGTCAGTACCGACCAAAGTAAAACACCTATCCACCACATAAAGTAATTCGGAGGCGGCTTTCTTATTAACGTATAGGATAGTATTTTATTTTTTTTATTCCACCTAATAATATATGGGCTGTCATTCTGCCCGCGTTTTTACTTAATGATAGCGATAAAAATCGAACTTACTACCCATTAGTGTTTTGGTATAAGAATTTTTTTAATAGGCACTTCTTTACTGGGCACGGGGAGTGATATGTCATTCTGTGACTGGATTGAACGTTCATAAAATTAAATGATATTGAAAGTTCATATTTTCTAATCAATTTCCACGATTATCTGGGGTTTTCCTATATCGATGTTGATACGGTTTTCAGAGAAATATTATTAAATAAGCCTTAAAGGCCATCATGGTGCAAAGGTGTTAAGACACTCTGTACCCACCTAGTTTTATAGATATTGCGTGACTAACCTTAACGCTTAAGAATAAATAGAGAGAGAAAAAATATATTAAACAATCTCTCTACGACTAATAATATTAAACACACTACTCTTTCGTGACAATCGATTGAAAACTTAGCACTACTAACTATTAAATATTTTCCGGCCCGACGCTTGGATGGTTTCGTATTAAATTACCTAGGTCCTAGGTTCGATGCACTTACGGGGGTGACAAAAAAATGTAAATAAAAAAAAACACGTTAAATTGACACCCTTGTTGTTACTTGATTAATTTTTTACAATGTAATACTAGAATGGCGTTTTTGCTAGACATTTTTGCGGGACTAACGGATAGCCCTGGCTTCGTTCGGTTTTTTTTTAATGTTCATTCATTTCCTGTATTTGAAGCAAAATAGAGAGAAAGTAGAGATTTGAGAATGTTGGTCTATTTTAAAGGCATTACCTGTTAAGTGTTTAAATATATTGCTACACTGTTTAACCAGACGTGGCAAAAAAAAAAAATGATTATACATTCGTGTTAGTTGCGTTCTGTGACTCAACAATAAATGTGTCAAAAATTGGGTGGAGGTAGGTTCCCTCTATTTTGCAGGAAAACTGGATATTCCTCCAAGCGGTCATGGAACCGCCACTTTCCGCTCAATTTTTGAGATATTGTGTACTAAGTGAAGTAACTCTACAACGCGATTTGTCCTCTTATTAGAGCGAGGAAATGAAAATAAATTCCTTGAACGAGAATTGCTCACGACCGTCGCGCTTTCAATCAGATGGCCTCATAAGTAAGAAGAAAAATATAAAATCCGTCTGAACATACTAATAAAGTTAATATTATATGTCCCAGTAACACTTGCGCTATCAAGACGAATCCAACGACGTATCATTTATGTATATCAGTTCACTGGCTTAACAGTTACAAGGGAACAAAGAAATGGACATACATACATATACATACATGACTAACGTACATGCACCCTAAAACATAACCTTCCCTTTGGGCTTCACCGCAGTCGGGTAAAAACAAAAACAACAAGATTATAATAGTAAATTAGCAAAAACTCCCATAAAATTCACACAAGGATAAGAAGAGCAAGAATCAAAGGGAAATTTCGAATATGAGGTCCAGTTAGGCGACAAAAAACAAACAATGCGACGCGGTCCCACTTTGTGTTAGAAATAAAAATAATATGTTGACTGTGAAGTTCATTTAGTATTTTATTTATGGAAGGAACAAGTTCGATTTCTGTTTGATACAAATGTTCGCTTAAATAAAATAAATAGTGACTTATCATCCGACATTTAGATTGATAATGAAGACACTCTGTTCCCCTGTATTTTTGAAATAATACGTGTTAAGTAGTGAAACTCCACGCCGCGTTTTGTTTTGTTATCAGAGCGAGAAAATAGAAAAAAAATATTTCTTCAAATGAGAATCGAACCCATAATTTATTTTTTTATCTTTTTAGCTACACTAGGATGGATCCCACACGTAATAGAGTAAGCAGAGAAAATCTGGGATCCTAGTGTTAAAACACCACCCCTAGTCTTAAGACATCCCACTCCCATGAAGACAATTCCGTATCCACTTTCCTACGTAGTCAAAATGCGTGTTACTTAGCCACGTTTTTCTCGTTACGACATAAATACGCGATGTTTAGGAAAAGAAAAAAACGGAGAAATATGTCACTACTTTCTTTCTACCCTTACATCAAAATAAAATAAAATTAGTTAAATATAACACATTCTATAGAGTAAATAAAATATTTCAAACTCAACTTTTCCTTTGTACCAGTGGTTGGATAAAAAAACTGATGCCATAAGAAATTATATAACAAGCATCGAAAACGACGCAAAATAGTCGTCGTTTTATATTAACACGGCAACAGCACCCGAGAATGTGTCGCGAATTTTGATAGCAAAAAGTAATAAAACGGAATCCACGCTTAAGTTTTTGGATTTTTTTTAAAGATCCTAAAATAAAGGACTATGATGGCGCTGGAGTGAAGGGCTTAAGTGTAAATGCGACGTTTGTAGATTCGATTCCTACTCGGTGGATGATTTAATTTCTATCCTGAAAGAATTTCCTGAATTTTTTTTCTTTATTTATTTTTTAATAATTAGACATTTGAATTTTCATGTTTGCATATGCAAATGGATATAACTTTATTTTAGTAGCGTTATTGAATATTTTGGGATTTTTTCAGAAAACCAGTAAAATTTATGTTGTTGCTTATTGTGGGGTCGAACTCAAAGCCAGTCGCGTTTACAGCCGCTCTTTGTGCCCCTGCGCCACAACTGTCCTCTAATAATAATAAATATGTATAATTCTTATAATTTATTAAATGTTAATATGTCAATCTTATTGTACTATTATTATATGCTTAAATATACTGTAAAAATAATTGTGCATATTTTGTCATTATATATAATGACAGAATGATAGCCCATATATTATAATGGGATTATGTAGTCATAATCATTAAAAGTCATAGAAAAACGGGAGCAAAGTGAAGTGCGAGGAAAAAGCTAGTCGTTTATATTTAATCAAAATATTAGTATAAGAACTTCCATAATATCAGCGAAATATTCAAATAATAACAACATTTATTACTCAAGTAGGATGTAAGCTAAATCTTTCGTCTACAAAACTGTTTATAAATCATAAATTTATAAATAAAAATGGCATCATTACATGATTGTAGTTTAATATTTATATATTACTTTACTGAGGCCAGTCATGGCGTAGCGGCACGAAGTATGACTGTAAAACCGACTGGTTGTGGGTTCGATTCCCACTTGAGGAGATAAAATATTTACTTAAATTAATTCCATTTCTTCGCTCTGGTGTCGAGGCTAGGCGCGGCGTTGAGTTCTGCTAGCCAAAGTGGGAAACGGAGTGTCTCAACACTAGGTTCCGTCTGCCTACCCTGCTCTGTACGGGATACAGCGTGAATCAGATTCTTTTTACTTTACTGATGGTTTCGCCTCCGTCGTCTGTTATGGCTTTGATATTCACTTGAGGAATTATTTATTTTCAGTTTAACACTTTTTTAATAAGACAAGGCTGCTGCGTGAAAAAGCGTGAGGCTGCATTTATTAAAGTAATCAATTTTAAATTTAATTTTAATTGATGTAAAGACCTAGTGTAAAAAACATGGTGAAGATTTCATATTTTCTTTTCCTTGTTGTGCGTTTGGTAATATGAATTTCGGAGATGGGTTACGCCACAACGCTAAGGGGCCCGTATACGGACGGAGAGTGGAGAAAAACATGATACACTCTATTTCTCCACCCACTCTTTTGAAAAAAACTCACTCTTGAAGCCACTTCCAAAAATAATCTTATAAAAGCACAACAAATATTGTTCTGTGGAGAAAACACTTGAAAACAAAAGGGTTACTGTTTAAATTTTAAGTCTCTTAATTGGAGGGTAGATGAGTACAGCACTACAGCTCTAATACTAAAATAATGAAATCGTTAATTTGTCTGCTCCTAATTGGGTTTTGGTGAAGATTTCATATTTTCTTTTCCTTGCTCTGCTTTTGGTAATATGAATTTTGGAGATGGGTTACCACAACGCTCAGTGGGCCGAATACGGGCGGATTGTGGAGAATGTAGTTTTGACTGCAGGTTTATTCTTTACCTACCTTACGGGATAGAGATTACATTGAAAATTATTATATTTTTTTAAAACAGAAGGATAGGCAGAGGGTACCTAGTGTTAAGACCCCTTCTCCATTTGCCGCCGATTTCTGGAGGCATTGCTTGTTGAGTTGCGAAACAGAATGAGGCGCTTAGAATCGACACTATATCGAAGAAACGAACATATTAAATATTTTACTGCTTCGAGTGGGGACTGAACCCAGAATCTATCGCACTTACACTCACATACCCTTGCGCCATGACTGACCTCCAATTTAATATCTATATAGTGAAAATTAATATATTGTTAGCGTACTCGTGTAAAAGAGGGTAGATTTAGGTGAAAAAGATG
>DWAN01003554.1:0-13258 GCA_018230445.1 Heliconius hewitsoni
TATATATATATATATATATATATATATATATATATATATATATATATATATCTCGATTATTATGGATTTTTACGCATACATGTGTCGTAACGCCTAGATGCGTTCTAGGCGTATCAACATCATTTATCATAGTTCACTGTGGTCTCACGTTATTTGCTTGTGTTACGTGACTTCAGTACCTTTACCGTATTAGACAGTTTAGATAACGAATCTATTTTTTTTTAATAGATTTTCTTACTCAATAAATGTTTCAATATTTTTTTCTTTCCACAAATATCTCAATTTTGATTTAAATTTAGGTTGATTGGAAGATAGATTAGAAGTTCAGATTTTATTAGTAAATTTTTCTTTTTTTCGTCCTATCAAATCCGTTCCGATCTAATATGATTGATTTCCTTGCTATCGTAATGAGTCTAAGCGTGGCGTTAAGTTCCGCCACGTAACACGCATTGCCTCAAAAATTAGGCGAAAAACGGAGAACGAAAGTGTCTTTAAGGGAATAGAGTGTCTTAAAAATTATTAAATTAATTGGTTTCCTCTGCCTACTCTGCCTTGTGGAAGCACTAGCGTGAAGCTAAAAAAAAACAAAGTTATTATTAAACCGTGGCAAATCCTTACCACTATGTCCTTTGTTCGTGTTTATCTTGGGATTCCGTACATCTGATGTCTTCCGTTGTGATGTGGTCGCGTTGCGTGCTGCCGGCCTCTTGTTGTCTGCCGTCCTGTTGTTTCGTGGATTGTTACGAGCCGATTTCATTGTTGGGGGACCCCTAATAAAATTATAATTTAAAAATAAATTATTATTTTAATCTTCAAATTTAAAAAATCTATTAAATATCATAGAAAAAAATTATAAAATTTTCTGTAATTTTGTAATTGGTTAACATTAGCAGTGTGTCAACACTGCAAAATTTCAATTAAAATTACATCAAAAAAATCATAGTTTAATATTGTTTTAATGCAATGAATGTTAATAAATGAGTTTTAACATTTAAAAAATATATACATATATACTAATATCAATAAATACGAATAAAACAAGTAGTCTATATAAACATCGACATATTAAATCCATTCCGTACAAATCATTTCTATAGAAGAAACTTTGGTGAAGGTGACATACTCGCCAACTTTTCAGTTGGCTCTTGTGGTGGTATAAATGGTGATAGTTTTACGTCGGTGTGATCGTTATCACTAACGGTAACCGCCAAAACTCATAATACAATCTACTGTACACGATAAACAATTATTTATCAAAAGCTATTTAGGTATTATAATTATAAATCAATATTTACTCGTTACAGTATCTACAATACGTACAGTAATATTTATTTTTTCCCTTTCATCTTTATTTAATATGTACGTATTTACCTTAGAAATAATATCCTGTAGCGGTAAATTATCTTTTAAATAAAGGTAATTTTATAACTTTAACACATTTAGCATCAGGGATACACCCTGGAGCCCAGTGTATATACATTCTGTTCGCATTCAGACTCTTCTGTTCCCTACTTTGCGCCAAATTCTTGATTTATTGCGTGCTGAGGAGAACGTTCACGAATCGCCGCCACGCTTTGCCTCATCATCAGAGCGAAGAAATTATAATATTCAATATTTCAGACTCGAGAATGGAAATCGAACACACAGAACCGCCGCGTTTTCAGTTAATCTAGTGCACTTAAGCCACGACGGACTCAAAAGTTGCGAGCTGAGTCTCTTAAAAGTAAGTTCCCAGAGTCCCTCTGCTTACCCTGCTACGTGCGGAACACAGGGTGAAGCAAAAGAAAAATCAATCAATATCAGTTCAATTTCAACCAGCAGAAACCAGTTATCGACATACATCCTTTTACATATTACAGTTAAAACCTTAAAGAGTTACTACAACTTAGCCGTTTACTCCATCCATATATAAACACGTCACACCCAGGAACTAGTTAACTGTTACTTTTTAATTAACTTTTGTTAGCAAGGTCAACACTCCCTTTTGCACGGTCGGTTACTGTACGACGTACCTACATACAATAGCGAAAATTCCAGTTTTATTTTCGAATCAAAACATAAATTTCAATACAATAATGGATTAAGATTATTACAGATGATAAGTGCGGTTGCTTGTGATTTGATCTTATATAATGGAGCTGGGTTCATAAAGATTCCATCATACATCCTCACAATTTGGATATATCTAAAGAATATCGCAAGAAATGTCAAAATGGCTTATACTCTAACTACACGAATCTTTTTAAACTCTTAAATGTAACAAAATTAATGGGTTCTATGATAGTGGGAAAAAACTTACTATAATAATATGAAATCAATTAAAAGATAATAATGAGGACAGTCGTGGCGCAGTGGAACAAAGTGTGACTGGTAACGCGTCTGATTGTGGGTTCGATTCCCACTCGAGGAAATGAAATATTTATTTAAATCTATATTTCCATTTCGTCACTCTGGTGTCGAGGCAAAGCTAGACGTTGAGTTCCGCCACTCAACACGCAATGCCTCCAGAATTCTGCGCCAAGTGGGAAACAGAGTAACTTAACACTAGGTTCCTTGTATCTATGGTTTCATTTCTAGTTTTATCAAAAAGAAATCTCCCTACAACTCACTTATGCTCCACACTGGTGGGCGAGGGCCAGGCGGCGGGGTCCCGGTCGGGGGGCGGCGGCCATATATCTGGATCTATCTCGTGCGGCGCCGGCGCCCACATCTGGTCACGAGTAGGCAGGTCTTCTAGCGCTGTGGAAAAGTCAATATTTTAGGATCGACAATAACACTTTCTAATTGCTTAGAAAGTTATTATAATGAATAAACAAAAATTGAGTAGGTGTTTAATTTTATTTAGTAGGTCTATTAGGTTCGAATCCCAATCGAGGTAATGAATATTTATTATTTAATTTTGCGCTCTGATATCAAGACAAAGCACGGCATTGAGTTCCGCCACTCCAACACTCATAACCTCCAGAATCCGGCGTCGTCTGCCTACTCTGGTACAAGCGGGATACAGCGTGAAGCTGGAATAACGAGTGATAAAGCTGCTTATGTCATACAATCGAACTTAATTAATAGCACAACTTATATATATTAAATATAAATTCTGTTTCAATCTTTACAATACACAATTTATAATAATCTTGTGCTCCACATCATTATGAAGAATATTAAACAACAAATGAATAGCAGTCTGACGTTCATTAATTACTGGTATTATATCGCTGACAATTTTATTGAAGCTCGCCGTATAAAGTCGTATATTTATTAGAGAATATAATATATTATGAGTTTTATTTAAAAAATAAATAAATTAGCTTCACGCTGTATCCCGCACACAGCAGGGTTGACTACCCTGGACCCTATACCCACTCGAGGAAATTAAATATTTATTTAAATTTGTATTTCCATTTCCTCTCTCTGGTGTCGAGGCAAAGCGAAGCATTGAGTTCCGCCACTCAACACGCAATGCCTCCAGAATTCAGTGGAAAGTGAGAAACGGGGTATCTTAACACTAGTTCCCTCAGGCCTACCCTGCTGTGTGCGGGATACAGCGTGAAGCCGATTTTTTTTTTTAATTATTGAAATAATATCTTTATTATTTAGTAAAAAATGGTAAATTTAAACTAATTTTATAAATTTGTAATCAGTTTCACTTATACATATGCATCTAAGCTATAGTCATCTAGACATCGATAAATACACGGACAATATTCACAGAACTGGAATAGACCACATCACCAAGTACGATAAAAAACGAGTCCACACACGGTGAGTCAGAGGGAGATCGCTGGAAACGGCGATCCGGGTGGCTACTTTGAAAAATGTGCGTAAACGCCGCGGACCGGACGTATACCTCTTAAAAGGCTTTAAATATATTTTTTCTTTACATTCCGTTTTGTGTCCTTAATGTGGGGCTAATGGGGACGAGGTGTTGATTTATGAGATCATTTGTAGGGTTTGTTTTTTTAATCTGTTTTTATGTTTTAAACGCAAGAACTAAAAACGTTAATTGTTTCTATAACATGTTTTATGTCTGTAACTGTTGGTCTGTCTGTATATGTATGTATTTTATAAAATCAGCTTCACGCTGTATCCCGCACAGTACGGCGGGCAGAAGGAACCTAATGTTAAGACACTCTGTTACCATTTTCCGCACAATTCTGGAGGCATTGCGTGTTGAATAGCGGAACTTAACGCCTCAACTCATAAAAATAATTAAATATTTAATTTCTTCGAGTGTCGAACCCACAACCAGTTGAGTTTACAGTCACAACAATCGTGCCTCTACACCACGACTGGCCTTTACATATTTTTTTCTGTCCCTGCGAGCCACGTTCGTTGAAATGCCTGTGAGAAAACAACCGCATCGAATGTCCGCATCAGCGTAGCTGCAGCATCTCGGAGCAATCTTGATAAGTGGACCTCGTACCGTACAGATTGGAAAGTCATTATTATGAAGCATCAATATCCGAGAAAACACGAAATTGCGTGTTAAAAAAAAATCTTTTAAAACTTTTTAGTGCAACGCACAAGATATTTTTAAGGTCAAACACAACTTGTTTTGAGTAATGAAAAAAATCAACTTTAGCTGTGTTTATCTCGATTTATATAAGAAAAATAAGGCTAAAGCAGAATGTGTAATAATACCTTTTATGACTTTTTTTTAACTTCACGCTGTATCTCGCACCTAACAAGTAACCTAGGTTACTTGTTAAGACATTCCGTTGCCATTAAGACTTCCATTCCCCACTTTATGCCAAATTCGGAAGTCATTCCGCATGAAATGGCGGAACTCAACTCCGCGGCGTGCCACGTTACAAGAGCGAGAAAGTAAAAATATTAAATATTTCATTTCCTCGAGCACCTATCGCGTTTACAGTCGCACTTTTGTGCCCCTACTTGACCTCATTTTTTTTTATTTTACAAGAGAATACTATAAATATGCAGATATTTAAGGCGCATAGGAACATTGTTTAAACATTAATTAAGACTTAATTCTAAAAACAAAACAATTTACCTCACTTTACCGAAGACGGCGGAAGGTTACCCTTGAACGGAACGCATCGTGAATACAGCATCACAGATTCGTTACGCATAGGTATTACTAGCACTCGCAAGCGAGTGATGTAATAAAAAACCAATCTTTACCAGCTTCAAATAGAAGCCATTATGTAGAGAGAACGAGTAAAAAAAATATCAGCTCCGTGGAATATGCAGATTGGAAAGTAGTTTTATCAGATGGCCACGCTCGATTACGAACATCGAGGCCTCGCTGCGTGCATGGGATGTGAGTGAGTGAGGTTTTTTATTTCTTTTTAGTATACAAATTTGTATTGAAACTATGGCGATTACGAAGACTGAACCGGCGTAGTACGAAAATTTAATATAAGCGAACGTACAAAATGGATAATAGATAAATTAGATTTACTATAAACAATTTTGAAAGATGATTGATTTTATATATACATATAATAAAATTGTAACTGATGCTGTGTGTACATGGAAGATATATGAAAAACTCTATTATTGTAGGCAAGTATCAATGTAATGGAACCCAAAACAATGATTTAAAAAAAAATGTCTGTTTGTCTGCGCGTTTGTTGACGAGAATCTCAGAAACCGTTCTACCAATGTAAAATCAGTTTTCACTATTGCTTTTGGACAAACTTCCATTAACATTTAGTGTTAATTTTATTTAAATAAATCGGTTCATAAATAAAAAAATGTAACAATAAAGAATTTGTTTTGTGTTTTAAAATGGTATCGTTATTAGAGCAAGAAAGTAATACAGATTATTAAATAAAAAATTGTGTAGTTCTATCAGGGAGCAGCGAGCGGTTATTTATGATTAAATAATTAAATAAGTATCTATTCGTAGTCATACTAAGAATATTCGTAGTCATACTAAGAATATTCTAAAAAATACTTTTATATTATAAAAAGTTTGTAAAATTATTAAATAATTTTGAATCATAAATAGTTAAGAAAGAATTTCATAACAATTTTCACTCGTTTTAATGAAAAACGTGCCTTCATAGAATTTACAATTTTCATAATATATTAATATTGTATGAGGACTTTAGATATGGATTGAAGGTATAAAATTTGCAAATAACATTCATATTGCTTACGTACATTGTGCATCTCCAAATATAGAAATGTATATTATCTACAAAGTAAACGTTATTTCTATCTAATCTTCAGAGGCGAATCGTAGCGCAGGGGCACAAGCGTGCGAATATAATCGAGACAGGTTGTGAGTTCGGTTCCCACTCGAGGAAATTAAATAATTAATATTTAAATTTTCCTCGCTCTGGTAACAAGGCAAAGCGCGACATGCAATGCCACCAGAACTCCACGAAAAGTGGAGAACGGAAGTGTCTTAACAAGAACGGAGTATCAGAACACCGCGTTAATGGGCTCCCTCTGCCTACCCTGTTATAAGCGGGATACAGCGTGAAGCTAAAAAAATCTAATCTATATTTTTAATTTAATACGAGATCTCCGCATAGTCACCGCAGTGTATTTTCATGAAAGGACTCCGTTTAAGTTATTCATTAAATAGCAAAGTTGAAAGCTCGTATGAAGAATATACATTTATATTCCAACGTTTTCCTACAAACGTTATAATAATTGAACTAAATTATTCGTTTATATTTAAAGGAAACTATTTCGAATTCATTTCTGTTTTCCTGTGTGTATTTGTAGATTTCACAGACTAATTTATTGAATTTTTTTTTTCATATAATCTTATAAATTTTTCATAATTTATATGAAATTTGGCAAGTACATTGGCATATACTATTTTTACAGTTACATTAACACAGTACCACAGTAGTATTTTTTTAGGGTTCCATACCTTTCAAGCAAAAAAAGAAACCCTTATAAGATCACTTCGTTGTCTGTCTGTCTGTCAAGAGCCTTTATCTCAAGAACTCTTGGAGGTATCGAGTTGAAATTCAAACCCCCATAACTTCCTGAAAAAATCGTATCTCTAGACTTTAATTTTTTTACGGAACCTTCGGTGGGCGAGCCCGACTCGCGCTTATGTGGTTTTTTATTCGTTTACGACGTGGATTTGGTTGATGGAATTACTAGTAGAATTATACAAAGTAGGTAGGGGAAATCTAGTGATGTAGTTAGTAAGAAGTGTTCTACGTAAGCAGTGCGTGTAGGTGGCAACACTCACCGATACACAGAGTTAACAGTCCGAAAAAAAGATAATGTTTAATAGTTATAATGTTAAGGTTACCTCGAACCAAACTATGAAACCACGACATCTTTATTTTAGTGTGATTATTTCTTTCTTTTTTTTAGTTCTAGCAAAAGGAATCTAGTGTTAAGACACTCCATTATCCGCTTAATTCTGGAGGCGTTGCAAGTAAGGTGGCGGAACTCAACGCCGTGCTTTGACTCGACACCAGAGCAAAGAAATTATTAAATATTTTTACCACCAGGGCAAGAACCCTTTTTTAATGAATATTTACAATCAATCTATTTAACAGCTATCAAAGTAGTTCACACAAACGTTAACAAAACACGAAAGAGTAAACTAAAAATTAATTAGGTATTCAATTTATAAATCGTTTTACTGGGTTAGTGTTAATTGCGTACGTCAGACGGCAATTAAAGATATACACACACAATAGTCCCTAGAAAGGCAGCTGTCGTCACGAGTGGAAACAATTGTTGTATACTCTATAGCACTGGTTCCCAACCAGTGGTCCGCAGAAGCCTAAATATGGTCCGCGAACGATTTTAATTTTATGACTGAGGATGCTGAATCGTAGTTTCTGTATGATTATCACAGTTAATCTTTATTATACCTACATGAAGAGTGGTCCCTGCTATCAAGAATGATATAAAAGTGGTCCTTGATCAAGAAAAGGTTGGGAGCCCCTGCTCTATAGCCTACAGGCGAATGTATTTTAAACGTATGATTGTTCACTATCGAAGTATAGCATAAATGATGAAAAGTAAAGAAAGAATGGGGCCAATCGTGGCGCAGAGTCACAAACATTCGTGGGTTCGATAGCCACTTGAGGAAATAAAATATTTCATATTTTGATTTCTTCGCTCTGGTGTCGAGGCAAAGAGCGGCGTTCAGTTTCGCCATTCAACACCCAATTCCTGCAGAATTCGGAGGAAAATGGGGAGCGGAGCGTCTTAACACTACGTTCCCTCTGCCTACCCTGCTACATACGAGATACAGCGTGAAGCTAAAAAAATAAATAAAAATAAATGATACATTGACGCATAACAGTTAACTTTAATATGTTATTATGTCATACAGTTATAATATACTATAACTATATTAATTTAAAGTCAAAATGAAATTGTTTTACATAACAAAATTATTTAAGAAAATTTATACCTTTTTCATGCCACTCTTTATTCTAAGGTCGTGGCAGTACTCTTCGCATTAGTTATTTCCTACTGGGAATTCATTACATTATATAGTGTAGTTGTGACAGACAAACAGGAAACGAAAATATCTATACGGCTATACATAATTAAAACTTTTTACCAGCCCCGCGACCTATTTGTGTGAATTGAATGTTTTTAATTATTTTAAAGAAGAACAAATATCATTAAATAACTGCATTGTTTACAAGAACAAAATAATTCTGCGTACGATAAATATATAATAATATAATATTTTTTTAACATTTTTTAAAGTGTGTGTTATTTCACACTTAGGAAAGAAAAATACTTATTTAGAAAAGGTATAAAAATTTGAACGCCATCGTATGGCCTAGTGGTCAGAGCGCCTGGTCGGTTTCCAGGAGGCGCGGGTTCGAGTCCCGCTACATTCAAGTTTTTATAGGTTTTCTAAACAAGTATAATATATAATATAACATCTTTCATCATCATTATTGTATAATTTTTTGATTAAAATCATAATAAAACGATTTTTAAACATGATGAATCGATTTTAATTTAAGTTTTACAGATAAAAATCGTCATTTTTGGAATTCTGTGTTTCTAAACATCAGTTTAAGAATTATGTATGTAATATTTAATTGTTTATACAAAATATACACGTAATAATAAATAAAAAATAACAATAAAAATCTTTATATTTACCGCTAGTCAATGGAGTGATGGCCTTTTCACCTTCATGTTGAAACATTTGCAGAGTCGCTATTGTTGCTTTGAGCTGTTCATACTCCCTCGCCATTTGCTTCTGGACCTGTATGCGACATGCCAAGTTATTACTTACTTATAAAATATGGTTTGTTATGATAAGAAAAAAAAAATATACGCAGTAATTTATCAGTTTCACGCTGTATCCTGCATATGGAAGGGTAGGCACGGGGAACCTAGTATTAAGACACTTCGTTCTCCACTTTTGACCGAATTTTCGAGACATTGTGCGTTGAGTAATTAAACTCAACGCCGCGCGTTAACCTTAGTACGAGTGCAAAGAAATGAAAATATATAAACAATAATTAATTTTCCCAAATGGCAATCGAAGTCACGTTTACACACACGCTTACGCCGCTGCGCCACGACGACCTCAATAATTACAGTTAAGGTTAATTAATATAAAAACACAAAGTAAAAAAGCTGCCCCATATGTCTCGCTTTCTCATTTGCCTTCAACTTAAATATTATAATTAAAATAATTCATTCATTCATTCATAAAATAATTCATAATTCATTTACCACAGTAATATGTAAATTATTTAAAGCAACACTACTGTGGGTATAGTGTGTCAAGGCTATATATTATAATATGTACGAGTATGTTCAATCATAATTTAATTAAAAAGGAAAAGAAAAGCTTACAAAACGGCTTCTGATTAAATAAAGTTAACAACAATCTAAAGAATCAGCGGTTAAATCGAGTTAACTTCAAATTAATTCTGAAAATTGTTAAAAAAAAATTCTGTTATTACCTTTTATAATAATATGAATATTAATTTACTTTCAAGATATATAATAAGCACTCAACACTAAAAAAATACACTCAAACGTTCACAAAAAAAAGACAGTGATTAGTCTCAACTCTCAACACCATACTTCTGGTAATTGTATCGCGAATTTCCAACAAGTTTCACAAAGAGCGCGTCAAATACCAACAATGGACGAAGATAACGAGTGCATTAAATTTCTTCAGACAAAAGCGAAATTTCGTCTCGCGCGAACAATAAAATGCTTCCCACGTTCAAATTTCAATTCACTACCACTTAAGGGACGTTAGATACCTATCACTACTAATTTAAAGGACGTTAAGTACCTATAGGATACTTTGATTCGTAACACCTTGACCGAGTTAGTTCATTATGTTAAGAAGGTTTTCAAAACTACCCACATAGGTGTAGGTCCGTCTGTTTGTCACTAACTAAACGCCGGCTCCGAACTGGAACAATGTGTCGTCGGGCCGCGACATAATTACGGATACGGCACGCATTATGGTAAAAAATGAGTTGGTTTCTTCGAATACAATGGAGGGCTGCGATAATAAAATTGATTTAAATTACATATTTGGATCAAAACAATAAAGTTGTAGCAAAAACTTACATTTGTGGTACTTTATTTTGATGAATTTCGAAAAAATGTATATATTTTTAGTACAATTATTAGGTAAATATAGGAGGCCGGTCGTGGCGCAGGGGCACAAACATAAACTGTAAACTCGGCTAGTTGTGGGTTCGGAAGAAATGAAATGTTAATTTAAATTTATATTTCTATTTTTCTGTTCTGGTGTCGAGCCAAAGCGCGGCGTTAAGTTCCGCTCACCTCCAGAATTCAGCCCAAAGTGGGCAACGCAGTGTCTTAACACTAGTTCCCTTTAGCTACCGTGCTGTATGCGAAATGCAGCGTGAAGCTGATTTTTAATTTTTTTTTATTAGGTAAATATTTTAAAAAGTTTAGTAAAATGCATAATATATGCACAATAGACATAAAATACTCGCGACATCAATTACACAGGTTCAACGACCTCCAATGCAGACGGACGGACAGCCGAATGCTATCGACATACGTGACTACATACATCCATACAACTATATACAACGTGACGGACGGACGCCACAATAGAACAAATGCTTGGCGACAATCCAGACACCGAATTAGACTGGATGACCTAAACTGACTCGAGAAGCCTATCTGTGCCACCCCCACGTCGTGCTAATGTTTCACACTGTATCCCGCACATAGCAGGGTAAGCAAAGGGGAACCTAGTGTTAAGACTCTCCGTTTTTATTATGACACTTCCATTCCCCACTTTCCAACGAGTTCTACAGGCATTGCGTGTCAAGTGGCGCCTTGCGAGCCTTGAGAATATTAAATATTTTATTTTCTCGAGTGGAAATCGAACTCACACCACCACCAGCGGCCTCTTATATATCTACAATAGTTACATAGTAATTTATTCAAATATTACAATCCAATAAAAACAGTGTTTTATTAGTACCAAGTACAATAATACAAGCAAACATTTTCACTGCAATTCCCGGATGGGAGTTCCGATAAAACCGCATACTTTATATGGAATTTCATATAAGCGAGTCGTTCTTTGCGCATAAATATAAACAAGATATTGCTTTAAACGACAATATCTCGCAAGAAATAATGGAGTTTGTATAAATCAATCATTACTGTACGCAAGAAAGGTAATGAGTGTGAGTTTCCTGAGAAGCTCGTTAAGGCCCGAGTTTATAAATCGCTCTCAGGTCTGAGATCAATCTTGAGATGCCGTTTTAAGTCATAAAATATAAATCTATCAATAAAAACGGCATCTCAAGATCAATCTCAGACTTGAGAGCGATTTACAAGCACGGGCCTATATACGCGTACTGTTACCGACAGAGAGATTGAAAAACTAAACAAACAAATCAAAGAAGCAGTTACTATTAATTTAGACAGAACTAACATGTCAGTCTCAAAGCCATCAAAATTGGCTTATTCGCTTACTAATACCATATATCGATCAATCTCATACACAGGTTATCGAACCGTCCGATAGGCGCAATGCGTACCCATCACTAATAGACGAAAATAAAAGTCTGCGTCAGTCACGCTGTATCCCGCACACAGCAGAGTAGGCTGAGGGAACCTAGTGTTAAGACACTCCGCTCCTAATTTTCCGTTGAACTCTGGAGGCATTGAGTGTTGAGTGACAGAAGTCAACGTTACGCTTTGCCTCCACCCCAGAGCTAAGAAATGAAATTATAAAATTAAATAAATAATTCATTTCCTCGATTGGGGATCGAACCCACAACCAGACGCGTTTACAGTCACACATTTGTGCCCCTGCGCCACGACTGGCTTCTATACTACACTACTACTGTACTAATAGATGTTTTCGTTATTTGAAACATCCCACATAATTTTCGTATTCTTCCAATCGAGTCAAAATTCAGTTCTAAACTTGGAAGGCATGTTAATCTCTTTTGTTAAATAGTGATGTGTTTCCGTTGCGTGTTTTATTTTCGAAGTCACATTTAGTATCCTCTCAGGAAATACCACTCCGGCAAAACATCAGACGTCGTAATGATAAGAATCCCTATAATTTGGTCACGTCCCTTCTTCCGTTACACGTCTTACGATTCTCAGAAAAATAAGAGAAAAAGTTTTATATTTAGGTACTTATTTCTTTTCTTGTGATGATTGAATATAACAATAATATTTAGGATAGGAAGAATTTAGAGGCCAGTCGTGGCGCAGTGGCACAAGCGTGCGACTGTAAACGCAGACAGATTGTGGGTTCGATTCCCACTAGAGGAAAATTAAATATTTAATGTCTTAATTTTTTCGTTCTGGTGTAGAGTGCCGCATTGAGTTTTGCCACTTAAGACGCGATGCCTCTACAATTGGCGGAAAGTGGGAAACGAAATGTCTTAACCCTAGGCCCCTGTGCAAACCCAGCTACGTGCGGGATACAGCGTGAAGCTTAAACTAAAATATATTCACAGTTTTTTAAAAAAAAAATCACCATGCTATTACGCGTAGATACTAAACTGTTACATCACACTACACTTTACCACTGATCGTATTTGTAAATATTTTTGTACGACGTAAAACATACATAGGATATCTAAGCTGTCACTTTTTTATTTCAGCTTATTCACTGCTATTATTAATTAAAAAAATATATTTCCCGAAGCTATTGTGGAGTGGATGACTGGACACGCGATGAGTGCGGATCCGATTAACAGTCGAGATAATGATTATATATAAATAAAATAAATAAGTAAATATCAGCTTCACGCTGTATCCCGCAGACAGCAAGGTAGGCAGAGGGAACCTAGTGTTA
>DWAN01003555.1:0-13257 GCA_018230445.1 Heliconius hewitsoni
AGTGCGCGACCCGAACGCGGGCAGACGCGTGAGGGCAGACGTCGTTGACGGTTGTATCCGTTTTGCGAATTTTCAGTTGTTATAAATATCCAGGCCCAAGGTTAGGTCATTACCAGATTGTTCTTTGTATGATACTTAATTTTTTTTAAATTAATAGACTCACAGAAGCGTGGTTTTAGTTTTCAAATTGGCTAATTAGAATTGTTTTTTGCCCATTAATTACTATTAAGCTATAATTTTAATTAAATAGATACGTCTTGCATTTTAAAGGTTTAATACCTTTTACGTGTTTTTGTTAAGAAAAGTACTTCATTTTTTTAAACTATTTAGGTGGGTTACCTGCTAATTAATACAATGAATTACTACGTTTTTGTTTAAATTATAGGTTGTAGGTAGGTAAGTGATTGGTCCTGTTATGGTTGTTTTGGTTCATTTATTATGATGTATTATATTAAAAGAATTCTTTATTAAATAAAAGTATATTAATAGACTCATGAAATTGAAAGTGCCATTGAGGCACTTGATCGCTGTCTACAAGACAATCAAAGCAATCGAAAGTTAATGGGCGGTGTGGTAGTGTTATTGGCAGGGGATTTTAGGCAGATTTTACATTTTACCTGTTATCGACAGAGGCACTGCAGCAGATGTAATCAACACATGTTTAAAAGCTTCATATCTATGGTCTAAAATTGAAAAGCTTTATCGTACCACTAACATGCGAGTTCAGTTAGTCAGCGATGTTGAATCATGAGCATATGCTCAGAAACTGCTAGAAATTGGTGAAGGCCAACTTGACACCGACCAAGAAGGTATGGTTCTTTTCACACAGCAATTTTGTCATGCTGTGGAGACAGAAGACGAACGCATAGAACAAAGTTTCCGAATCTGCAACAACATATTCTTGACGAAAATTCGTTGTGTGAAAGAACAATACTCGCACCAAAAAATGAGATTGTTGCGAAAATAAATAAAAAAATCTTGACCGAAATAAACAACAAAACATCAATGTACAATTCCATTGACACAGTTATGTCATCCGATGACACTACAAGTTATCCCGTAGAGTATCTAAACTCTTTAGAGTTGTCCGGGGACCTGTTTTGTTAATGCGTAACCTGGACGCGCCGAGATTATGCAACGGTACTCAGTTACGAGTCCCCTAACTAGGAAGGCACATTGTGAAAGCCACAATTTCAACTAGAGAAGCCAAGGGAGACAATGTTCTTATACCGCGCATTCCAATCATACCCAATAACTTGCTCTTCAATTTTAAACGCTTGCAATTCCCATTAAAAGTCGCAATTTCAATGACGATCAACAAATCGCAGGGTCAAACCTTGAAGGTAGCAGGCCTACATTTGGACACGCCATATTTTTGGCAGCTCTATGTGGCTTGCTCACAAACTCTGCTGTTTCCAAAGCGAAAAATCTGCATGTTTATACTGAAGGAAAAAATTTTTTAAACATAGTTTATAGGAGCATACTGCAGTAGCTACCAATAGATGATTAGAGCTTTGCAATACTTAGTCACCATATTTCTTATGTTGATAATATTGTTACTTTATCATAGGGTTTATACGCGGACGAAGTCGTGGACGGCCTCTAGTATATATATATATTTGTGCGGACTAATTCAAATTTAAGTAAATTTAAGTAAAAGTTGATTGTGAGTTCATAGTTTACAGAATTTGATATTGTATTTTGATGATGTACATTTTATGAGTTTGTATGTACGTTACATTTATTTATAGTGTTTAGAATAACTTTCTTAAGAGTAAATATAAAATAATTAATTAAATAATCATGTTAAAATAGATACTTACCTACTAAATATATTTTATAAATTTAAATTAATTTTATACTCCAAACAAATAACCTATTTGCAATTTTATTAATATCATCTCAACTACGAAAATAATAATAAATGCAATATAATTGTGTTTCTCTTTTTCTTTTCAATCTTTTGTATTTCTATTATTTTTATATATTATCAAATCTGGCTTAATTTTAATGGCACATATTATTACGATATCAGAGAGCTAAATGTGGGAACAGAGCCGCATTCTTAGTAGAGAGTAACCTCTAAAGAATATAATTACGTATTATTGTGAAAAAATAAAAATGATGTGAACAGAATATATTATTATATATTGTGTCATATGTAACTAAATCGATGGATCAACGGTAGCCCATAGGGTTTTATTTCACCCGCATGTAAGCTCAGCGATTATCCGTAATTCCGCATATATACAGGTATTTGTGTTTTTAAAAAACGGATTAATAAAAAATGGCAAATACAGCCTGACTATTGGGTCCGCATCCGGGTTTTTTTATTCAATGTAGCTCAATAATACACCGTACAATATAAATAAAAATAAAAATATTTTCTTTATTAGTTACATAGGAATAAAAAAATACTAGTGAATTTTTTTCATAAATATTCCTACTATTACGTATCAATTTACTAATGAACACAATTTAGATGTAGTTCATCACGCCGCTGTCTGTTTTAGAATAACATATAAATATTTTATAAAAGCGTCTTTTGATATATTCTTTACAGACATTTTCCGATTATAATTTTATTGTATTTACCATTTTTCTTCAAAAATCTGTTTTTTTCCAAAAAATCACAAGTCTCCAAATATTTTTTACTCCTACCTATAGACAACCGTTCTTCTACAAATATTCTAGGGCCATTTACGTTAAATTTCCAAGACAGTGCATTTAAACCTAACTAAATAGTTTCGCGGTTCTCTGTGCGGCATCGCATCGTGGGTGGTCGGTTGAGATGGCGGGCGGGCTGAAAGAGGCAGTGAGTGGATGATTCTCACCACCAGTACATGGTACACCGAGAATGGGCCTGCCATTATGTTTTGGTGGAAAAAATTTATGCTTTTGACCATAATCAGATTTTTCTTCGTCGAACTCGCACAAACACCTATGATAAGAACGCGTTCCGCACCAGTCTGAAGAACATAGTTTTCTTCGCACGACTAGAAAGACGCGTTTCTGTTCAGCACCTTCACGGTGTCAATCATTCAACCCAAGTGAGGTTCGAACTACAAGTAGAGATCGAATCTACACACGATATGCCATTTCTTTATAAAAAACTGGTTAAGATGCTTTCGCCAGTCGAGGCTTCCGTACTACATATGAAATGCAGCATAATCGATTGATTGTGTTAAATTAGAAACTTTATTTAGATTTTTTGTTCTTCAAGGAAATATAGATCTGAACCATTGATATTAATTTCAGCTTAATACCTTCACGCAATCTTCACATAAAAAAACATACAGACGGACAATAAAGGGATCCTATAAGATTTTTACCTTTTTAGATATGGAATCCTAACAATATCAATAGGTATAGATATATTGCTACGTTCAACTATTCAGTGTGTTATGAATAACGATCGGTGCTAGCAAGACGTCGAGTAGATAGTGACTAGCATATCTTCAAAATTATTTCTCGCTTAAAAAAACCACAAAAAGTTGTGAATAGGTTTAAATTGCAAATTTTGTTTTAATTCTTATACTCGAAAATTTTCAAGATGCAATGAATCGTAAAATCAACATAGCTCTCTTTGTATTTCATTCTCTTTGAAGTATATTAATAGTTTTCCCTAAAGGAAGCTCATGTTATACATGAGCTTCCATTCACCGCTCGTTCGTTTGCTATTGACAAAAACTCTTTTAAACTCACTTGTCTTAATCATTAATTTTAAAAAAATATTAAAAATGTTTGTTTATGTACTTATTTATAGTCACAATACGCAATGACTTGATACAATTCTGTACAGTGGGGAACGACGTATCATAACACTAGGTTCCCTCTGCCTATCCTGCTGTTTACGGGCGTGAAGCTCTGCCTATCCTGCTGTTTACAGCGTGAAGCTCAAGTGGGTATCGAATCCACAACCGTCACGTTTACGTTGCGTCACGACGGCCTCTGTTATATAAATAGATGCAGATTAAGTTAATTCTTGATCTGGATCGTTATTTTTTTATGTAACATATTAAGTGAAATCTCTCGTCTCAAATATTTTTTTTTAATATTCCATAATCCTGTACCTAAGAAGGTTTATTTCTTCTTTTTAATGGAAAACACAGGAATGGTACAGGTGCATTATTGGCCTTTAACCCTTAAAGGCTAACAATGCACCTGGTCGATTTCCAGGAGGCGCGGGTTCAAGTCCCGCTATGTTGAATTTTTATATGTTTTCTAAATATGTATTTATCAAAAACGTTTTTGCTGAGATTTTACAAAAATGTATAAAAATTACATAAATTTATTAACAAAGTAGTTCAAATTAAATATTAAAAACAAGATGTTTACAATTTCTTACAATTCATATTCACAAATAAGGTTTGTTTTTACATCCATTATAGTCTTAGTCGGTTATGTAATTTAATATAGCTCTTAAGATTATAGACTGTATTAAGACTATATTATCACAATGTGGGTCACATTGTGATAATAAACTGTAATACGTCAGAGTAACCCCGTGCACTTAAAATATGTCATGTGTCACATATTTTCATTTATACAAGACCAAAGCCACGGGAAAAAATAAATGAATTTATTCACCAATTCAATTTAATTATATACATAATGTTGCTTGAACCAAAGAAGAAAGAACAGGTACAAGCGGTGAGTCCTCCACTTTCAAAAAAAAAAAAATACTATCTCTAAAGCTTATAACTATTTCAAACATTTGATTGTAAAAACTAGGAGCCCTAAAAGAATTAACTACATCAGCCGCTTCACGGAATGTGGCAACAGTACCATAAAATTTAATTAACATTTCGTTTTGTTTGTCATTTCCGTTCTGTGACTTCGTTTATTTTTTGTTATATATTTTTTTTGGAAAAAACAACAGATGTGTGTGTTGTAATACTATTTTATATTATTTAAGAAAATATAGTAAACATAAACCGGTATAAATTTTCGGTTATGTTAATAGGGAAAATTTTGCGATAAAGGTCGTGATTTATAAAGCTTTTACTACGTAGTTTTTAAAAGACACTGTTTTTGTTAGATACTGGTAGTTACCTCGTTTAATTTTTTTTCAGAATCAAGCTTTAGGATCATTTCTAAAGGTTCGATTCTCACGAGTATGAACTTTTTACTATTTATATTAACAAGCAGTGGTGGTGTTGAGCTTCGCTACTCTAAACACAATAAATCAGGTAGACAGTGGACAGTAGAGTCTGGATATATGGTTTTCTCTGCCGGCGCTGCTATGTGAAATAAATGGTAAAAAAATAAAAAATGCCCTTATCTAAGTATTAATTGAGCAACCGTCGGAACTGATATACTTAAATAGCATGCATGTTTTCTCTGGCTAAATATTATATGGTAAATGACATCATGTTAAAGTGCATCGGGCAGGCGGTGACAAGATATTGTCCAAGGCGAATTGTTTTGTTGCTGATTTATTGTAAATATGTCAAGATTATATATAATACATGTATTACACTTTGAATGGCATCAGTATAAAAAAAATTAATAAAATTAGTTATAATTGAGTCCAGTCGTTGCGTAGGGGCAGCATGTGGTGGTTGTAGTTTCAATTCTCACTCGAATAAATAAAAAAATAATGTTTTTATTTTTTTGCTCTGGGATCGAAGTTCCACGATCGAAGTTTGAGTTCCACCACGCATCACGTAATGCCTCCAGAATTCGGTGGTAATGGGTAACGGAGTGTTTGTTTTTTTTCGAATGAGCTAAATTGCTGTTGACCTAGGATAGAATTGCTCCCGTCGATGTGATTGACTTAATAATATTCCCAGCCCCACACATTACTCCATTAATGAACAGACAGCCGCTTTTAAAATTTCAATACTTATTTATTTTTGTCCATCAGAGCTTAAGCCCATCGCCCATAACTGCGCAGTGATGATGTTTGACTGTGTAATAATATATTTGATAAAAATATATAAGTGGAAACCGTCACCGTCTATTTTTCGGGATATTGCGTGTGGGGTGGCGAAAGTCAACATCGGGTTTGGTCTTATTACCAGAATGAGGAAATAATTTATATATAAATATAATTTATTTCCTCGAATGGGAACCGGACCCACTATCGACACGTTGACAATCAGACCCTGTCATACTGAGCCATGACTGCAGCAAAAAAATATATATTATTTAAATTTTCATCATGGCCACAAGTCACTTAGCAAATAATTAACTTGTGAAAAATCTTGAGAACTGGCTCAATTGAAAATAAAGGTTCAAGACGACAGAATCTAATACTAAACTTTATTTAAAAATGTCTCACTCTGGTCAAATCAGTGAAACCTTTCCCAACAATGAAATTCGAACCCAGTCTTTTAAACATACAAATTATATTTTTAATACATTTATATCTATTTTATTTTAATTTACCTTGGCAAAAGTAATTCGAATACTTCATTTCTGTTTTCTAAGCATCTCAGCCAGATACGCTGTTATCTCGAAGTATGAATTAAAAAAGCCATTGACTTATATCTGTAAGACATTGTTTACATCAATTTTAAATGTTCTTTGAAGTGCCGTGGTGCTTTTAAGATCCATTAAGAGAGGGAAAACGACTAAATTTCAACAATACAACTAGATTTTCCCGCTTCGTTACATCATAAAACTTGTGTTTTGAACTGAATGCTCCGAGTTCTCAGTATAAAGCTGGCTACCGTCCGCGAAGGGCGGGCGAACTGACGTGGATCGCGCGGGAAAATTTTGACGTCATTTCGAAAGTGGAATTAACTTTTTTTTTCTTTTTTTCTTCCTGTGGTTCTTGTTGTGTTGGAAAAAGTTGTGATATTTTGTGAACTTTTTTGACTGGCTCAATGGAATTTTGATTTTGGAGTGTGTTTTTTTATCTGCTGTGATTGTAAGTTTCATTTAACAATTATTATTTAACAATTGCATTAGATAATTTATTTTTGATTTTAATATAACATGTAATTCTTGATAAGTAACTGAATAAAAATCGGGGTTAATGAACGAATATATTCATATTACAAATTATATTTGTTAAATGAAATAATAAAATCTGTTGCGATGTTCAGTTCCGTCACTTAACACGCAATACCTGGAAAATTCGGCAGAAAATGGGAAACGGAGTGTTTTAACTCTAGATATCCTCTGCCTACGGATTAAGAAAGAATAAAAGTTTTTTCCATTTAATTATTTTATACGTAATTAAAAAAATATTTTTGAAAACTATAATTTCAATACTTATATAAGTCTGTACGTCATCATTTATAGAAATACTAGCAAAAGAGCTCTAAATCAATGATTTACATACGCTACATGTTAAGTTTATCTAAAAATATGATTTTCATAAAAAAAAATTATACTGAATCTGCGTACTATAAATTGTCCTTTTACAAATATATCTTATATTACAGTACATCATCTTAAACAAAACTCCAACGTAATCGTAATTTAATTTAATATTTGTAATGAAAATTTAAAGAAAACAAATATTTAATTAATTTTTTGTTTTTTTTTTAATTTCCCATTTAATTATAATTAAATAGCATAAATGCAATGTTAGTAAAATAATTTTGTAAAATATTAATAATGGTTCAATTTTTTTTACTTTCACGATAGTTATGAATTCAAAGATATAATATGATAAAAATGTTTCTGATATAAAATGATGTATCGAACTGGGCGGATAGCGACTAGCTGACTGGAGTATGTTATTTCGCTGATTACTGTAAAACAGATTTTCAAGAGAAATAAATTCAATTATTATTATTATTATTAAAAAATAAAAATAGGTATACTTAAAACCAAGTTCATTGGCAACTTAACGAAAGAAAAGCAATAAAAAATTAAAAACAACCAAAATAGAATACACTCGTATACTTAATTTCCAACCACAAATCATATCATTTGGTTTGGCCGAAGGATCCCGGCGTCGCATTTATCACTTTATCATTTTCCACACCATTTTTCACGTTAGACAGCGGAACTTAACGCCGAATTTTATCTAACCAAACTTAAAAAGATAAACATTATTAATGAAAATTGCGTTCTCAATAATCGCGTGTAAATCTTTATACTTAAATGTTAAACCAAACACCAAAAATATATAGATTATACTAAAAATATTAATAACTCTGCATCAATCTTCAAGTATAACATCTTATTTTTCTATGACGTATTGCCTAATATGGCAAGATATAAAAATATTTTCTTTCCATTTTCTTTTCCACCTCATTCAAGATTTTATTGAAAGCTTAAACTATATCGCAAATATGTATATCTAAGGACGTATTCTAATATCTCGAGAAATTGGCGGTAAATAAGGAACGGAGTGTCTTAACAACAGGTTTCATTTGTTTACCCTCCTGTGTGCGGGATACCGCGTGAAGCTGAAGCTTTATCACTAGGACGTAGCTAGAGGTAGAGATACGGTTAGTACGGTACTTGCTACGGTCTGGGTCTTTGACTTTTTGCCTCATTCACTTTCATCAGCCTATTCACACATGCACACTGGGTGGTGCTTTTATATCTCGAATCGAATCTTTCTCTATTACCATTCTTGTGATATTCAGAGTAATATTATAATTGTTAAGCTCCGGTGAACTTAAAAACGGTTTTAACGAATTGAAAATTAACAACGAAACAGAAATCCTGTTATCAGCCTTATGCTCCTGTTTTGTCTTACCAGGCCCGGAAAATTAATAAGACTTTAATATGAACATTTTTGGTACAAATAAACTTAAATATTAATAATTAATAGATTATAATGTAAAAATAAATAATTAAAATGTGGGATACATTTTAGTGAAGTAAAAATATTTTCGGACTTAAGAAAGAAAATAATTTTTTACAAAAATATATTGTTTTTTTTAGCTTTACGCTAAACGTGTTGTGATACCAGAGCAAAGAAATGGAAATATAAATATTAATAAATATTTTATTTTCGCCAGTGGGGATCGAACCCACAACCAGTCGCGCTTACAACTACATTTTGTGCCACTGGGCCTAACTGGCCTCAGAAATTTATGTGTTTTCTAAAAAGTATTTTAGAAAATTAAATATCAACCCACAACAAATAAACCATCAAATATTGGAAGAAAGGTGGAACACGGAGTGTTTTAACAGAAAAAAAATTATGAAACTGAAGAATAATAAAAAAATCGTAATTAAAATAGAGATTATTCGTATACGACATAGGAATGTCATAAGCTTTTATTTAACATGCCGTGTTAATTTTTTTCAAATCTCAATTTCACTTGCATCCAGTCATCAGCTACGATTTCAGTTCTGATGACAATAAAATAACATATAATTAATATTGTTGGTATTCAAAATAGCCGCCGTAGCAAAATGATGGATTAAAAAATTTTACAATCACAACCCACCTAATATGGGTATCAAATGAAAGGGCTTGTTTTGTGAAATGGAAAAATCGTCTAAAGACTAGGAAAAACATCTAGGAACTGTATGGTACAACTTACTTTCTAAATAAAATTCTCTTTTAATAAATTATCTCTGTAATCTATTCATTCAAGGAAACACATATATTTAATATACTCTACATCCCGCACAAAATGGCCGGGAAGGAAAGAGTCGAAGACCCGTTGTATGGCGGAGCTCAACGCCGCGTTTCGTCTTGTTACCAAAATGAGTGGCATTCAAATCAAACCGTCGCGTTTAGTAGTATCATATTTATTATTGTATAATATCTTAATATATTTACTATTCAAATTATATTCTATTTTCAGTATATTTTTTTATCTTTATCGTTCAATCACGCTGTAACGGCCGAAGCGATTTGAATGAATTTCGGCACAAAGGAATAATGTATTCAGAATTATCGTAGATTGAAGTTACGTCTTTATTGTAGTGTTAAATAATCTTTATATCAATATTCGTTACTGAGGTCTCAGAAAATTATTATTAGAGTGCAGTGGAATACTCTTTCAGTTACTGTGCGATCAGAGTGAGTTCGATAACAACAATTAGATTGATATTTACATTTATATATTTTTTATTTATTTAAATACAGACAAAATTATTATTTATATAAAGAAACAAAAACAAAGAAAAACATAAGAAGTGTGGAAGTGTTTTAATGGGAAACTGTGTATTTTCACACACACAGCATCAATCATGAAACTAAAAAGAAGTCGTGGTCAACAGAATCAGAACAAAAAGGTCAAGCTCTTACATGAAGCTTCTATTAATATCTAATATATAAAATTTTACACTTTGATGCTTGCGTCGAAAACCAAAATTGGTTCCTTAATTACCGCTCAGTTTATCACTTTCGCACATGATGACGTGACGAATTGCACGGACGGCATACAAAAAATCCTATATATGCTAAAATACTTTTTTACACTACACCGAAACTTTTCCAATACTACCTGTAGAATGTAATTAAATCGAAAATTTTGATCTCTAATCGTTATATTTTAAGAATGCGTTGAATCTGAAGAATGAGGATAGCAGTATTGAATGCATGTACTCTATGTAGGTATGTGATTTGTAGGTTTATTTATAGAATGTCTGCATCCACTGGCTTGTTGACTTCAAATATACTGGTTATTCTAAATCTTTGTTATTGGGTATCTGCGTTGTTTAGAGGAGATCATTATTTCAATTCATCTTTCTTTGCCACCTTTTTTAGTTTCACGCTGTATCCCGCACGTAGCAGGGTAGGCAGAGGGAACCTGAACCGTTCTTCTCTTTTCATTGAATTTTGGAGGCATTACGTTTTGAGTGGCGGAACCAGAGCGAGGAAGCACAAATATTCGATATTTAATTTACTTGAGTGGGAACCTAATAAACAACTTGTGTTTACCATTGCTTGTTGCCCTGCACCACGAGTGGCCACAACGTTTTATATATTATATGGAAATGCTAATAATAAAAGCAGCCTTACTTACATTATAACCTTACGACACAGCGTTCTTCATTTTTCGACCCATTTTAAAAACTGTTTCAGATTTCAGAATAGAAATGTAAACGCAAGTAAGAATATCATATTCTTTTTTCATTTCCTGCCAAATAATTTAGATGAAGTAACGTTGCCGAATCAAATGTAATAATCTTAATTAGAGCTTATTCAACACTATACGTACTATATTAGTTTAAAAAATTTTCTATTATACGAAAACATAAATTATTTTTTACGCGTGACCAATTTTATATGGCTTTATCGTTTTATATAGGCAATAACATAAGCACGCGACTGTAACAGCCACAGATTGTGGGTACAAAATGTATAATATTTTCATTTCTTCGCTCCGGTAACCAGGCAAAGCTTGATTTCTTCCACTCAAATTCTGCAGAAAGTGGACTACGAAAGTGTATTAGCACAAGACTCCCAGGTTCCCTCTGCATACGATGCTATGTTCTGGGGAAGCTCAAAATATATTATATTTATATCATGTTTCCAAAAAATCACAACTCACTGCCTCATGAATTTTAAATAATGTATTTAATCTATCAAAAGGTACTTTAAGTAACTTTTTTGTCATCCAATCTCTAAAAGGGTGAATGTTAATCATTTATGTAAACGAAAACATGTTTCGAATGTTAGTTTGGAGCTACCTACTTTAGCTTTTGTATTTTTTGTGCTAGCGATATTATAAGAGTCACTATGCTTTTAACTTTGATTTTGACTAATTTTGGTGATATAATTTATATCATTTGGTAGTTGAGGCCAGTCATGGCGCAGGAGCACAACCGTACGACTGTAAACGTAATAGGTTATGGGTTCGATTCTCACTCGAAGAAATGAAACGAGAAAACGCGTGGCGTTGATTTCCGCCATTTGATGCTCAATGCCTCCAGAACTCGGTGGAAAGAAATAAACGGAAATGTCCTAACTCTAGATTCGCAGGTTTTCTCTGCCTACTCTGCTATGTGCGGGATGCTGCGTGAAGCTTAAAAAAATGTTTTTATTGGAGGAACTTAGCACTGCACACTCCTGGGTGAAATCACTACCATCATGTACGCGCAGTCTTTATCAACTGTACTCCGACGGCGTTAAAAATCTAATTATACTCTTGTATGTTTTCTTTCTATTATCTGAATCAGATCAATCAGAACAAACACAATTATATTATTTTCATCACATTTAACAAACAATATTTTCGTTTCTCCTGTCCTAAAAAATAAATGATAGAAGTATATGAATAAAAGAATATAGATAGCCAAAGTTAAAGAATTAAAAGAAAGCAAAGAAGCTCTCAGATCTGACACTCGAACCCTTATCGATTTATTTGTTGTACGTGACTGAGTTATTATGAGCCTATCGAAAGGTTACGTAAACTCTATACTACTCGTATATATTTTACTAGCGACCGATTTGCGGCTTCGCCCGCTTGGACGTTGTTAATAATATAATATCATCTAGCCTTTTGTACTCCGACTGAACGTAGGCCTCCCATGAGAAGTTCCACGACTATTGATCCTGTGCTTTCTGCATCCAGCGGATTCTGGCGACTTTAACCAGAATTCTGGTCAACCTGATTCTACCCACTATGCATCATTGGGCAAAATAAAGAATCAATTGACAGACAGGAAAAAAGTCGAAGTTAAAAAAACGTTACTTCTTTTTTTTATCAATCTTAGACTTTTTGGGTACTCTACTACCACTTTCATTTTATTTTATTTTGTTGAGTTTCATTTTATTTTGCTGGAAAAATAAAAATAATTGAACAAATTTTTAGGTCTTATTTAAATGTTGTAGGTGACATAAGTGGGCGTTATATTTAATTCAGAAAATAATATTGCACGCGTGGGCAGCGAGTATGAATGCACATGCATTGAATTTGCATCTGTTCATAAATAAAAAAAAATGTATATTTATAAAAAAATACTTTTAAAATTAGCTTACCTGCGACTTCATTCCCATTTTTAAATGAAAATTATATTTGATACACGTCGCCGACGTCACTCTTACAACAGGTTACATCAACAACGTTAGCAAAATATACTAAAATTTTCTTTAATAAATGTACAATCCAATACAAAAATTATGATCCATTAGTTCCTGGTATCAGAGCATTTAACCAAACTAACCTTTCAGCTTTATGGGTAATATTAATAAAAAACAGCTTCACGCTGTATCTAGCACACAGAAGAGTAGGTATGGGGAACCTAATAATTTTTTTTTATTGTTTACTCTTCCTTACACTACAGACTTATGATCCGTACCTTTTGTTATCTTATATTTTTTAATAAATATTTTTTTAGACATTAGCTAGTCTAAATATTTAATTAGAAAACGTATAAAAA
>DWAN01003556.1:0-13256 GCA_018230445.1 Heliconius hewitsoni
CCCCTCCCAGCCCGGTGACGCTGTCAAGACCATACCAGGTCAACAGCATTAAGACAAAAAAAAGGAAGGAAACTCGTGTGAAGTATTGTTAGTAGGTGATACATATCACTTATTAAAGTTACATAGCATCCCTTTTCAAATAGTTCAGAAACATATAGACGATGTGTGTTTTTATCGTACTTTTTTTTAAAAAACGTTAACCGCTTCCGATTTCTAACAATATGTATTTTTTTTAACTACTCCGTAAATAAAATTCAGTTTAATAAAATTGTTATTATGCGCGCTGTAAGCGTGCTAGAATTATAAAAAAACAATAAAAAGCATATAAAATTTTACAACTACATTAGTATCGTGCAGTGACATGTATAGGTTAGAAATGTATTAAAAAAAAAGAACAGTAATAATGAACATAGATTAAACCGTCCGCTAAGGCCATCTTGGTGCAGCGGCACAGCATTAGGCTGTAAACGCGACGGTTGTGGGTTCGATACTCCTCAGATTTTATTTTTTCACTCAGGTAAGAAGAAAAAGCGCGGCGATGGCTTTCGCCACACTACAACTTATGTTTTGAAAAATGGACGGAAAGTGGGGGGAACAGTATCTTAGCACAACTCAAAAAAAACCTATTAGCGCAGTTATATATTTAATGGGAAATGCGTTTATAAAATGGAATATTATTAAAATTATTAATTAAAAAAGATATAAATGAATGTTAGCTTAATTATATAAATTACACGTTGTTGTTGTTAACAAAAACGACGGTTTATGTTTCTTTTAACTTTATTATTCATTTCCATATTTCTATATATATTCTACTCATAAATAGCGACGAAAATAGTTCATATAAAAAACAGATTTGAACCTACTCACCTACAAGTAAAAACGAATTAATCCCATCTCCTTTTCTTAATTCTCGGCGGAATAGTAACAGATGTACAGCGTAACATAACGCTGAACCTATCGCAGCTAGGACTGCTATCCAATTGCTTTGATGACCCTCTGTTATTCCTAGAACAACCTGGAAAATGTAAATACGATATAATATTAAAAATAAAACTGTTGAAAATCGCATGTGTGGATTTGAGAACCATGTGTGGATGTGAGATCCATGTGTGGGTGAGAAATCACGTGTGGATGTGAGATCCATGTGTGGATGTGAAATTACGTGTATGAATGTTAGGTCCATATGTGGAAGTGAGATTATATATCGCACCTTTAGAATTATAGTGACCTAAACAAAAAAACCATGATTTTGAGTTATTATTAGACATTGACCTTGTTCCCCGCTTTCCGCCTCCAAAGGTCGGCGGAAAGTGCGGAATCAAGTGTCTTAATTCTAAGTTCTCTCTGCCTACCCTGCTGTGTACAGAGCGTCGTTTTAGCTCAATTTCTGACAAAAACTCAAAATCATGTTTTTTTTATTAGTTCACTATAATTCTAAAGGTGCGATATGTAGCTGTGAGGTCACATGTGTGATAGTCAGAGCACTTGTGTGGATATGAGACATACTATCTATCTCTTTCACACACTTACCAAACCAGCAGTAGTGAGCAGGACGGCAATACACTTTGAGAGTGAGAAGCGGTCGGTGGGCACTTGTGCGAACAGCGCGCCTAAGGACAGAGTGAACGCGCCGGTCGTCGACGTGTAGAGAGTTGCTGAACAGGATGACGAGTGCAGGAGACTGAGACGATACAGGTAGTTTGATATGAACCACTGGGAAAAATATAATTAAGTTTAGTATCCGTATCTCTTCAGTATTCATATTACATATTCTTACTGAAACGACATAAATTGGTTTGATAATTGGTAAAAGCTGAAAAGTTTGTTTTAAATTTTTGTCTGTCTGTTTGTATATGCATATCTTCTGAACTTCTGGGCCGGCTTGAATGCAACTTTTTTGTTGTATAGTTATTAGATTTGGGCATCCTGCCTAGATCTAGGCTATATTTAACTTTGAAGACCACATCTGATGTTGAACCGTAATGATCCAGCTAAATTATAAGAAGTAATGATATGCTGCCTTAACAAAACATTGTTGAACATGATGAACATTTTCTATTATATAAAAATTTAAGACCTGGAACATATGACAAAAAATCATAACTTTAAGAAACAATGAAATGTCATTTTTGTGGATTTAAAAACTGCATTATGTGATTAAGAACTCCAATAGTCCAGTTTAATAACAAGAATCAATAAAAATCTGCCTAGCGAAAGCTGTTTATTATGTGGGTAATTTTCATCCGTACATCTAGAAATATTAATAAAATTTAAGTGCCATTCTGCGATTTCAAAATAACCGTGTTTTTTCAAATACGTATTTAGTTTCGTGTAAATAGTTAATTATACGACGTTAAAAAACAAACAATAAATTTCAATTTTTTTATTTTATTTGGTTTTTGATGGTCCGGGCTAATCTCTGAAACAGCTGAACCTATTTTCATTAGACTTTCACTGCCCGATTGAGGATGTTATGGTACATGGGGGCTACATTTTATTCTAAAATTTCCGCGGGTGCTCTGTGCACGCGTGGCTAGAAGATCTATATGAACTACTCTATTAAGTACTACAATTTTACAACAGTATAGTCTATAGATAACCATAAAATAACCAACCGATTTACCCTAAACACACTCAAATAATATTAAATAAAAATAAAATTAAATAAAGGTGAAACGCAATAAAACACACCGCATATAAGGAAGGAAAGCAACAATAGGAAAAAAATGTACAATTCAGAATGACGAATACATATAAATATAGTGATAATTAGATATAATTGTTGGTATGGTTTAGTATAATAGATTATTAAGACATACATGCTATATATGTCATATCTTAAAAATATTATTCTCCAACTTGTAGTATTGTTACAAAACATTAAAACAAACAATTTAAATACACTTACTGGTATACAAAACACAAGAGCCAATTTCAAATGCCGTCTCGTGGCGGCGGCTGCGGCCCTCCTTTGGGCGTACTCCGTCGCCCTTATCGAAGCCGACCACGAAAGCCTCGCGAGAAGAGCCTCGCCCGCCATTGCCGCTGACATCACACGCACCTGATTTATAAAGTTATTTTTATATCAAATCATAATTATGCATGTAGATAGGATTATATTGAATATATATTTTTTCCTAATTATGAGAAAAAAGTAAAAAAAAACGAAGCAGAAACAAAGTAACGATATGCTCAAAATTTTCCTTTATAGCAATTAGAAATATAGCAGTCTTTGTATATTATTATATTTCTAAAATTTATACAAAATAAGTTAAAAAAATGTACTACAATATTTATATTGCATTTAGTTATTTTGAATTGGAAAAATAATTAAATCTGGAAATAAACACAGCAACAGTGTCTTCGAAAAAGGCGAAGAAATCTAAATATTTCATATTTTGATTTCTTTGCTCTGGTAAAGAGACAAAGCACAGAGTTGCGTTTCACAACCTACCACGCAAGAACTCAAAAATTGGGATGAAAGTGGGGAATGGAATGCAACATAACTTTCTTTCTGCCTGCCCTGCCCTGTTGTAAGCAGGATACAAGATAAAGCTAATAAAAGGAGTAGTAGATGATGATGAAAAAAAAATGCCATATATTAAAAATATATATAAAAAAAAATACATTAATAAAAAGTGACTCTGAAATATATTTTAAGGTTATCAAAGAGGTAGTTATTATTTATTCTAGATTTTGAAGTTAAAATTAAAAATTGGAACTCATTCAATGCATCTAGAATATGATTAAACAATATTTTAAAAACACACATATGCATTGTCATATTAATTTATAAATCACCAAGTAAATAGATAGATAAAATTTTATTAATAAAAAGTGCTTAAAACATGATCAATATTTATGTCAAAATTTGTCAAAATAAGCAAATGAAAAATTTATTGGCCTCAGTTACCGTAACTAATTTATTCTTACCAACTGTTATCATAAACTTTTAATTGCCTTTGAACAAATAAAAATCTTAAAGCAAATAATGCTTTATTTATATGTATACTACAATAAGAATGTAAATTATATATGCATGTCAATTATATAACTTTTTTATCATTGCACTGCATCCCATATATGTATAAGAAGGTACAGAAAGAACTTACATTTCAAATTAGACAAATACAAATACTGTTTTGTCACAAAGATTTAGTTTTCTTAGATTTTGTTAATGAAACAAAAAATGGCTTAAAAAATTGGTTTGTCAAAAAATGGCTTACCTCTGCAACTTTATTGAAGCGAACAGCTCTAGGTGTTGCATCATCACTGTCTGTAGTCTCACCTGCTCTTACAGGTATAAAAGTTGAGTCTCCCTAAAACAAAATATTATGTGATATAACAGACAACCTGAATATAAGAAACTGCAAGATTTATTAGGCCTTATTGGGGCCATGTAGTAATACAGCTTCTATGCAATAATAACTTTGTGGCTTTCTCAATCTGGAGTATCATTTATTTTCATTTTCAAATTCATGACATGTTCACAAAATGTAGTGCTCTTCACAACCTAATGTGCAAATTCTCGCAAATGATCAGGAAGTGAGAAATGGATACTATTTAAAGTAGACTAAAGTAGAATATAGAGTGACGTCATAAAAATATATATTATAGTTGAATAGGAAAGTCGTCCATACCAAACTATTATTAGCTTCTGTGTAGAAATTCTCATCATCTGTTTCTGTAGTTGGTTCTAACAGTTGCTGCAATAAAAGAGAATACTTAATAGTTATATATCACAATTTATAATATAAACAAAGGAACAAAATTATCAAAATGTCTTACTGTGTAATCGGCTGGCTGGCAGGGATCTCTTGTTGGTGGAGTGAAACATAATACTAATAAATATATGAACAATAAGGAACTCCTCACATAAGTCACTAGAAATGGCTTTTCCAGTTTTTTTTCTTTGTATATATACTGAAAATAATATTTTTTATTTAATATAAGATTTTTTGTAATGTGCATATTTCCAAAAAAGGTTTTAAAAATTGGAGGTACCATAGTCAGCTCAGATGAAACCACCCATAGCAGACTAACGAGAAATAGTATAAACAGTCCAAAGGCAAATTTTCTTTTACTAAAAGTTTGTACATCATCCTTATTATTTTTGTTGTTTGGTGTTACACGAAAATAATTATGGCATAAAGTCAACATGAATGCTATGTAAAATCTATTATTTAGTTAAACTTATAACCAGTTTATGGCTTATTTGAGTCCATTAAGAATAATCTAAGATTGTTTATCGTGTAATGGATACGATAGTTTTCATTATTCATCTATATGTCTGCTGTATTCACTATATATATAAAACACTAAGGTTTCCTAAATATTTAGAAGTATATTTTTTATTTAGACTTAATTTATAAATGTATATATAATTATCAAATATTCACTTTAATCTTAAGTTTTAGTAATGTGTTTTATTTTATGGGATTGTCGAGTTAAAAATCACCGAATAAAAATCCAATAGCCTTGACACTGTCAATATTTTATAATTTAAATGTCAATTGTTGACACTTGACACTAACGTCACAAGCAAGATTTGTTTATGTCACAGATTAGAAAATAAAGTAATGAAATAGGTAAAGGTTAGACTACATTATAGCTTATAAGACCTACGTTACGATACGATAAGATATAAGGGTGTATTATTAAAAATATTTACATGTATTTTTTTTTAAACAAAGCAATCGACTTATGAGGACATTACTAATTTAGATTACATAAAATCATTACTAAACATTTTATCGATACGATTAAAATTAGTTACTTAAATGAAACCGATATGAAGTTTATTAACGGTATAATTTGTTATAAATATTTACGAAGTTAACTAAAAAAATAATTAACAGTTCTACGGTGAAAGGTTTTCTGTGATTGTTTAATTTTTATTTACCAACTGTCATTTGCTAAATTATATGCACGTTATATCATTATATGGCTTTAGTATTGTGTATTCTATTCTAGTGATAGTAAATAAGCAACTTAAATAAAAGCGCCAATTTTTTACCAAAATTCTACAATAACATTAATAAATTATGGATGTAGTAAAATATGTTGGAAAATATCTTAATACACCAGTTGGCACTTTGTGCTACAATACCGATAAGGTGTAGTATATTTTCAAATCATATTTAACACTTAAGAAATACAATGATAATCTTCAAAATATATATATTAAGATGTACAATTATTTTAGGTACTGACCACCGTTTTAGATAAAGAAAATGTGGAAGGACTTGCAACTATTGTTCTTCGATTAGTAGAGAAAAGTGGTATTGCTATGACTAAAGACCAAATTTTGCTATGCTATCAATGGTTAGAGCATATAACTATGTACGGCAACCAAGCTCACTCAAATCCAGCTTTTGCTAAGAATTTCTTACAGGTAAATTAATCTATAATCATAATTTTTAAGAACATAATAACATATGTTATTTTCAATTGTAAACATAAAATACTTTAATATTTATTGTTTAGAACGTTTTTTAAATTAAAGATCATCAAAGGAATGTAATAAAATCAGTTCTTGAAATTATTTCAGGGGCTTGATAGAGCTTTAGAGAGAAATACCTACTTAACTGGTAATTATTTAACTGTAAGTGACATAGCTGCTTACCATACAGTTTATCCATTAATTGTGAGTATTATTCTTTTTATTATAACAAAATTATTTCAATAGAAATTATTAAACTTAGGCCTTTTTATAATTTTTTTTAGGAACGACTAACAGTCTCAGAGCAGGAATCTCTTATAAATGTATGTAGATGGTTTAAACATATTCAAGCGCAACCTGGAGCTGGTGGTAATCGTAAACCATTACCATTGAATACTTTGACTTTGTTTTTATTAGCTCCTGCAGTACATTGAACTACCAAAAGACTAATATGTATTATTTGACATGTAATACAATTTAAATTTTTATACTGCTGTATAAAATTTTCAATTATATTTTAAAATTATGATTGACATTTTTGAGTTTATTTTCATTATCCATAAAAATTTTATGTTCTCTTATGACTGGTGATATATTATGTGGTTTTCTAGAATCATGATCAAAAAATTGTTAAGCATTATGTACTTCGCATTTACTCTTTTTATATGTGTAAGTATACAGGTCTTTACTTAGAATTTATTAATCATTGATTATAATTATAATATTAATACTCAAAATACTTATTTGTTGGTTGCTGATTAGTTCAATTTTCAGAACTCCAAGTCAATGGAACTATGGAAAAAAGAACCATTGCCTCCACAATTACTCCCACATGATTTGAAGAATGCTCCATTAGACAAACCATTTATTTACTTTCCTCAACCATTTTCATACCCTAAATACCCAGTTATTGTGTATATATAATACTATTTGTGTGTATTTTTTATAATTAAACATCTAAATTTCTATTTCTAATAGTGAATTTGAAATGTAAATTCCACATGATGTAAACTATAAAAAAAAAATTCTATGATTAGAGGCAAGCAAGCTCTGCATTATAAATTTCAAATTCGTTATTTTTTTATTATGATGGTCAGTCTTCCTTTTTATCAATGTTTGTGATAGAGTTTTGTGGTTATTGGTCATGTTCTTTGCAGTGGTTACATATTATATTCATCTATGTAGGAAATAGCCAATTTGATGTTGTGTTCCATGTCTATATCAGTCACGTAATCTTCATTTGCCTGGCGAATGAACCTAAAGATAGCGTTTAGTTTAGATGATTACTACAGATTCATATGAGATGATGATGATGACTGCGCAACCTGGGCCTGGGTTAGGGTGCGCGATTTTTCCCACTTTCCGTATCCTTCCCTGATAAGGTCTGCTTTTTCTTCTTGTGTGTTGACCAGGTAACAGAGTATTGGGGTAATGTATTGGAATGGAAGCACCCGTGTATTGCGTCTTTCTAAGAGAGCGAATTGTGTTGAGCTGAGTAGACGATCTCGCTAGTTCTTGACTGAATTTAATATTTTTGCCATTTTCTACAATGAAGGCTCCATTGTCGAGGAAAAGCGCGGCGTTTAGTTCCGCCGCGCAACAATGCAATGCCTCCAGAAATCAGCAAAAAAATGGGGAATGGAGAATTTTACCACTAAGTACCCTTACTGTGTCCCTTTCCTTAAAAATTTCATTTTTATCTAAAATAAGTAAATTATGAGTTATACAAAAAAAACCATTTTTATCTGAAATAAGTGTATTCTGTGTTCTGTAAATATAGTAATATTGTTCTGTAAATATAGTAATATTGAAATATGTATTTTTATGGATTTATTATTTGCATTTTAGTTTTATGGAAATGCAACATAAATCTTTTTACATCAAATGTTACGTAATACTACGTAACATCATTCATATTCTACGTGAAGAGTTAAGTACAGCAATTATTTTGTATCTGCTTTCCGTTACGATTAAATCTTAATATTAATAAGTATGTTGTTCTACGGCGTTTAATTATATATAATAAATATTTAAGGTTATTAATTATATATAAAATTAAATATTTGGGACATTGTATTGTTTTCGATATAGTTATAAGTCGCTAATCTCTTATCTTAGCTATCACTTAAATTCATAGCGGAGTATCTTCTATGCAAAGAGTATATGTTCCTTGGTTAATTTTGTTGTGATGGTGGTAATAATGGTGATACCATTATGGTGTTTAGCATTTTTGAGTTAGGTTTGTCTAATGTGATCTGACGTCCCGTTTTTTGCATGTGTATATCCTGTGTTTCCAAGCATGGTACCGTTAAACCGTTAATGTTAAACAATAACCGAATGTAATAAAATCAAATAAATTAAATCAACTTCACGCTGTATCACGCAGAGCAGGGTAGGCAGAGGGAACCTAGTATTAAGACACTCCGTTCCCCAGTTTCTGCCGAATTCTGGAGGCATTGCGTGTTGAGTGACAGAACTCGGCTTAGACACCAAGGCGAAGAAATGGAAATGTACATTTAAATAAATATTTCATCTCCTCGAATGGGGATTGAACCCACAACCATTCGGTTTTACAGTCACCCTTTGTGCCCCTTTGTGTTCACCAAAAAAGCTAAAGCTCCCAATTATACCTAAAAATAACGAAAGCCATCGAAACAAAAAATGTCGAATGTTACCTTTTAATACAATATTTAAAAATAATAAAACATATGAGTTACTCTGTATACAATATTATAAAAAAAATTTTACACTCCCATTTCTCTCTATTACTTTGGTGATATAAAAAAAAACAAATAAAAAAACGCTTGTGGTCACAGACTTTATTCTGCTTTGCTTAAACACTTATACAATATAGAATAAAATATTTCATAACAATGCGCCGAGGTTATATAATCATGCATTGATTACAGTTTTTATGAAGGATTAAGAAGTAGCCTGAGTCTAGTTTATTTTCCTATCGGAGAATCGAAGCATTAGACAACGCTCCAGTTTGTTTGAATACGAACATCCATTGTCTTCGGACTCTGTTAAAAAAAATACGATTGTATACATAAGTACATATATATAAAATTAAAAATATCTATCTGTGACTTCAAAAGTTATTGTCTTTTTAAATTATACATAGTTTATTTTGGGTGTGTATTCTCCGGAATATTCATGGGACTTTTAATGGAAGATAGAGGAGGTAGTTGAGCAAAATAAAATAATCGATTTCTTCATTTTCAACTGGATTCCATTATGAGAACTTAACTTTCACCTAACTATCCTTGAATTCTTTCCAATAAAAAAAGATTCATCCAAAAAAAATATTGTTAGAAATAACTCAAAGTAAATAAAAAATAAAAAAAATTAAAATCGGTTCACCGAGGCAAAAGTTCTAAGGTAACAAACATGAAGAAAAAAAAACAAAAAAGTACAGTCGTAGGTATTTATAACCTCCTTTTACATAAGTTGATTAAACACATATTTTTACTCTGTACAATCAGTTTGAATTATAGTTTTCTCATATTTGTTTATATTTTTTTGCACGGGGGAGGGAAACATTCTTCCCGAGGGACTTATCAACCCATATTTGAAATTACTATGATGCAATGTCTTTCATTGTACAGAGTATATTTTAAGGCGAAACAAAAAAGTTTAATCAATATGACTATAAGAAAATTAAAATACGAGTGTAGTTATTTCGGGTTTGAACAATAAGATCAAACCCGAAATAACTACACTCGTATATACTTTTGTATGGCCGATTTCCAAGAGGTGCTATTTCAAACAGATATTTGCCTACCTTAAAATTTTGAAATGATTTGTTTTAACCTTTCTAAGTGTGGCAAAAAAAAAGAAAAATAAAGTAGGCTTGCGTTTGATGGCGTCAAGCCTCACGTTAAGCGTTGATGTTTCTACGATGAGGCACGCTTGCCTAAAAAATATCGATTCATTTAGATTTGAAGACTGGATGACTATGGGTATTGTGTGGCAGAAATTACAGCCAGAAATGTGTTGTCCTCTTATCTTGTGCTGTGTGAATCAAGAATGTAGACTCAATATTTCGTCCGTTCGTAAGGAATTTCCATCATGTAAGAATGGTATGAAGCGTTCCTAGAAGTTCGATGGTGAAATGCTAAAAATATTTATTTGGCTTTAATTTTTCCACCGTCTGTAATGAGATAATAACTTAAATATATACATTTCCACTTGTACCTTGAATCACGATAGCCACTAATTATTAAATGTTATACCGACTTGGACATATTTAATAAATTTATAATAAATTATGATAATATATTGAAAACTAGTATGCAGATTAACAGACCTTTGTGGTCAGATAAATTGAAGGTAATAATATCCAGTTTAAATTCCAAATGACATGCATAGTAAGTAGGTACAGAGTATTTGTATATTATAATAAACAAATATTAATAAAAAAAAATCGACTTCAACCGTATCCTATAAGCAGAACCCAATAAAACTCCTTTCCAATAAAAAGAATCATCAAAAGGTTCACCCAGTAAAAAAAATAGAGTCGAATTGATAGCGTCCTCCTTTTACAGTCGGTTAAAATTGTAATCTAAATTGAATTGAACTGAACTAATCATATAAGATTTAACTATAATCAAACTTTTACATGATAGGGAAAAATATAGTTTTGTGGAATTTCTTGTGGGAATATTTTCAATAATAATCATAATTGCAGTTCTAGTACCTACTTATGTAACAGAATTGATAACTACTTAGAATAAAATATAATATTGTTTATTGTATAACATCTGTTAAAGCATTATAATTTTAAATTTTTTTGTAAACAAAGATCTCACGTGATCGTCTATAGTAGATAGTAGAGGGAATAACCATTTTTAATGGTGTATTTACCATAAACAAAAGCCATTTTTTAACTTTTGTATTATATTTACTTTACTACAGTGAATAAAATTTAGATTTATAATATTAGTAGTAGTTCCAGACATCAACCAAACAAAATCTTCCCCTATTGATGTTTATTAAAAGACAATTTAGAGGAGGTACCTAAAATAAAAAATACCGTAACTCATAGGGTTTTTCAATCTTAAAGACATTTCATAAGCAGAATACCTGATTGTAGTTCCTGAAAGCATGCCCTTAACTGATCTCTAAGCAATGCTCGCGACTGTTGGGATGCTAGAGTGCTTTGCACTTTATTCCACATCTCCGACTCACGGGGGATCCCCTGCGAATCTACCTGCGGAAAACATACACGGCCGTGATTAATATAATGGGCAATTATTTACAAACGAATGAATGAGTCGTGTGGAATTATTTCTTACCACTTGCAAATTGGCGAAAACACACTGGCTCAGGCACTGTAAACAACAAAAGAGAATTTTCCAGTACGATATTTAGATCTCTTAAGATCCAAATTGAAGCAAATAATAAATGTCTACATCGCGTCTTAAGTGACGAGGAAATGATAAGAATTCATTCGAGTGGAGATGGAATTCACAACCAACGCATTTACAAGTTACGTTTGTTGTTGGGCAAATAACCTCTTTAATGCTTAGTATCGCGCGCTGTATCTCGCACATACATAGCACAGGGTAGGAAAAAGGAACGTGGGTAGCTGGCTGGGAGTTGAGTGGCTTATCTCAAAGTCACGCTTTGCGACACCAGAGCGAAGAAATAAAAGTATAAATTAAAATAAATTACTACCTACTTCTTTTTCTCGAGTTGGTATCGAACCCCCAACCAGTCGCGTGTACAGTCACATATTTGTGCTCCTGCGCCACTTAGTGTATTTTTTATTATTATCTCTATTCCTAGTTACCTGGTCATTATCATCCTTACTTAAGAGCGGTTCATTTCTTCTGATTCTCTTGTTGCTTCCATTGACATATTTTTTATTCACATTATTCAGGGCAGGTTTTGGGACACTCTTAATAAATTTTTCGTCCCCTTCACGAGATTTGTAGCCTAAATAATCGTAATCAGTATCATTTAGAACATATATTTTGTTCCGAAAACTATCATTGCGTCGGACATGATTGTAAGGGTTTATTTCCTGATTCGTGTTGTCTATACGGGGTGCTCTCTCATTATTAGAATATACATCCGCTCGACGTTGTCGTCTTACATTTTCTTTTCCATATATATCTTGTATTTGTAAACACGACTTAAGAGCTGAAGCGACTTCTTCCTCTAGCAAATGTATATTTCCTTCTCCGGAACATAGTGCCAGAGTTGGTAGCATCAAAACTACGAACAGAATCCTCTCCATACTATTCTGCACGGACGCAGAACTTGTGGGGATTTAAATTAGTATTTATGCAGAAAATTCTATTGTTATTGTTGACATTTTACTGGCATATTAATGGTGATATTTAGTTAATAACGACTTTTGATGTAATACAAGTTGTCAAGTCAGTTATTTAATAGCGGATACAATTATGTTTAGGTATAGCTCAGTGTTCCAGAATAATATTCATGTTTTGTAGGTAGATATTAAAAAAAATAACTCTTTTTAATTTTTATTTACTGAGGAAACATCCTACAAATATTATAAATGGATGCAAACATCCATTGGTTTGGACTGGAACAAATTCTACTTTCGTGTAACAACTACAGAACGAATTTAGATGAAACTCTAAAGTAATATAACTAATCTTATCTTAATTTAATACATTTATTACATTTTGTATAGTTTGGCTATAATATAATAATAAGCTAAATCGGCCGAAGCCAAGTTTAGGTTGATAGTATAGTGTAATTGTATCCTCATTTTTATTTATTACTAAATTATATATATATATATATATATATATATATATATATATATATATATATA
>DWAN01003557.1:0-13255 GCA_018230445.1 Heliconius hewitsoni
AGGGAACCTAAAACACACCGTTCCCCACTTTTCGACGACTTCTCCGGCATTGAGTGTTAAGTGGCGGAATTCAACGCCACGCTCTTATCTCAACACCAGAGCGAAGAAATGAAAATATAAATGTAAGTAAGTATTTTATCTCCTCGAGTGGGGATCGAATCCACAACCAGTCAATTTTATAGTCACACTTTGTGCCCCTGCGCCATTACTGGCGAGGGTAGGAATATTTCGAATATAATAATTGAATGAACATTATTAATACAAAGGTGATCAAACAAGTAATACTGTTTTATTATTCTTGGAAAATGTAGAAATATACCTGATTACTGTTTAGTAAGCACATTTTCTATAGCCTAATTTCAATTACTGTATTGTTGATTTTGGGCCATACTAAAGTTTAGCTGCGGTTCATGATTGGACCGTGACAGGTAATAATCAACGACAAGAGCCTAATTGCATGTCATTCAATCGTTTGCATTCTGATTTATATCTATACTAACATTATATATATTTTTAAGTTTACCTTGCGTTTATAGAGAGTTAATACACACCGTTATAAATATCCGTTCTCCAATTTCAGTGTATTTTAACAAGTTTTTATTAGGTCGAATTGTATCCAACTATGCAATAAAATCTAAGAATCAGAATTTGAACCTGATTATAATGGTATCCTCATGAAACTTTGAAATTATGTAGCTTAGATAATTATATAATATTATGGTATCAACGATAGAAGACTAGTAAATTGCACTTGAATCAGCACCTCTAACGATCTGCTTGGTACCTTAACTATATACGTCTGACTCTATTTATAGCTGACATAAAATTATAGCAAAAAGTCCCCCGTTAAATATACAATACACATATCTTACTTACAATGTAATATTTTACTTTGAATCAAGAAAAATGTGTACTATATAAATTTTACAAGTTGACAGACAAACGTCACTATTACCAATTTATATAGGTAATTTTCTTTCAAGTAGAATCTAAATCAGTCTAAATCAATTCATATAAATTCTTAAACTTCATATAAATACATAAAAATTATTTGAATTTTGTAAAATTTCGCTGTAAATAAAAAATAAGAACTCCAGTTTTTTTTTTAACTTACCACGGTATATATAATTTTAGAAAGGTCAGTTTAGTATTAAATATGCAAAATTACAATATTCACGACGTAATTTTAATTAAAATAAATGTTGAATATTTTTTTTAGCTTCACTCTGTATTCCGTACGGCAGACACTCTGTTCTCCTTTAGCCACTTAAAATGCACTTGAAATGCACCAAAAATATCGTATCTTGTGATGATTGTGTAGCTCAAGATGAATTGTCTGGACAGACGGTCCGACAAACAACAAAGTGAACTCTATAAAGGTTCTGTTTTTTCTTTTTGTTATATGGAGCTCTAACTCTATTTATAGCTGACATAAAATTATAGCAAACGGGAGCATACGGGAGACTGTCCCGTAAAATATAAAATACACATATCTACTGTATTTTATACAAGTAAGTAATAATTTTGAAGGTTCTCGTTGATTACAGGCTCTACGCAGCTGCTACGAATAAGAAGCATGTGAAGTAAGTTTCTGAATTTCTAGTAGGGTATTTTGCGCTATGTTAAGTTAGATCGAGATGGTGCGTGTTAAGCTTTAAAATGTAAATAAATAAGCATATTATTGTGTGCACCATTTTTTTTTACAATTTCCTTTTCAATTATCAGTTATATTATAGTTTCAGCGTATGTTTTAACATAACTGAAATATGATAACTTACATACGTATTAGAAATGGCAGATTTTCAAGATATATTTTTTTTAAAAGGTAATCCTTTCAGATTTGACAATTTATAATTTAAAGTGGAGTTTGATATATTTATCAAATTTTAAATATATATAAGAGTTATTGAAAGCTAAGCTATAGCTTTTTGGGTATTTAAAAAGAGCTAAAAAAAATTAAACAAAAATATTTCATTAAAAATTTTACAAATGACAATTTGAAAATACCTCGATCCCAACAATAAACAATCATCAGAATGTGGTGCCCTATTTGCGCTTCAAACTGGTGGTTAGCTCCCTTGATTACGTTGCAGTAGAGGTAATCATTGACACGAACTGCGTAGCACGCAATTATGCACTGGCTTTGATACTCTGGCGTGATGAGTACATTTCACAACACAGTGTTACGGATCTAAATTATTCTATATACATGGCTTGATGAGGTGAAGCTAAACAGGAAGCTACAACCAAAGCTTTAGCTAATAAGTACTTATGTATATACAGGGCATACTCTATATAGTCCTTAGGGTACACAAAATTTCATATTAGATGTAAATTGAAATTGTATTACAAGTGTCATAGTGTAGTGGGCGGTGTGATTGTTAACGGGTATGGTGGTCATCATGCAGCGTTATGTTCCACTACTCAACACGCAATATCTGGAAAATTAGACGGAAAATAGATACCTTATTATCTCTTACCACTCCGTTCCTTCTGTCTATCATATTATATACGTGAAAGAGTTTAAACCGAAAAAAATACATATGTATAATTAATATTTATTTATATTATCAAAATAAAATTTATTATTAACATAATATTACATTATCCTCGTTTTGTTAGTAGCACAAGTACACGAATGGAGTATTTAATATTTTCTTTTCCTCGCTCTGTTCCGTCACTCACAAGCAATGTCACAAGTCACAAGAATTCAGCGAAAAATTAAGAATGGAAGTGTCTTCGTAGGAACGGAATGTCTTAGTACTGAGTTCCGGGTTCCATCTGTCTACTCTGCTATGGAATGCAGCGTAAAGCTATACTGCGACTGTTAACGCGACGGCTGTGGGTTAGATTCCCATTTGGGAAATGACTGTTTTTATATTTCATTTCCTATCTTGGAGTCTCGAAAATTAGGCGGAAACTGGTGAACAAAGGGTTCCCGCTGTCCACCATGTTATAAGCGGGATATGAAGTGAAGCTAATAATAAATATACATTTAGGTCGGAGAGCATTGTATACACATATGTATATATATCTGGAAGGGCTCGTTTAGACAGGATCGGTTTAACTTAGCGCGAGGGATCACACGCTCGATCGCGTGTAACGCTTCATGGTGGATCCTTGCTGAACCCCCTACTAATTTAGGGGAAGTGCTCACGTAGCTCAATGAGTCGATGGCAAATCGAAAATATTAGGTTGGCTTATTGTAGGTAATATAACTATAGTTATATATTATCTATATATATAAAGTTATTTATATTTCAAATTATATTTTAAGATAGTTTGTTAAGATATCGTTATAAATCACTCCGTGCTATACTTCGTGGAGTTACGTGAATATCAGAAGCCAACAACTTATTTTAAGTGTGGTAATGTGTATAATAGTATAGTGTTTTTTTTAATGAACACTACGTTATCGGTGGCAAGGGCGCGCCCCCGCTGGACTCGAGCTCATTTTGCGGACAGAGCGTTGAATTGTTTTAATTTTTAGATAGTTTCGAAACGTATACGTCCAAATTACATGCTATAAAAACCGAAGATTATCTTCATCAAAATTCCTTGATGATGAAATAAGTTTCATTTCTAAATTTTCAATATACACGTAAAATAAAATCGATGAAATATCTTACAATTTTTAATTATTTTTTGCCACAAAATGCGTCATTGTCACTAATTTATAAGAGAGAAATATATGTTGTCGCGGATTTTTTTTTTAGATCTAATAAAACTGAATATTTTTGTGTTACAACGTACTGACATATAATTAGCTATGTGTGCAGCATACAAAGAATTTCGATGGCGTGCCTTTTTATTGTTATTTCGTTATAAAAGGCTCACTAAGACTTACATCGCATTATTATAAAGCCTATAGCACTTCTGAAGAATGCAGCTTTCATATAAAACGTTTTCAAAAAAGAAAGACTGAATGAATTAAATCGGAACAGTAGTTTCAGAGATCTTAGCGTTTAAGCAAACAAACAAACAAACAAACTGATCTGCTTTATTATATTAGTATAGATTTTCCGCCGAATTCTGAAGGCAAAAATTATAATGTTTTGAGTCAAATAGAAACAATTTACTCATGATATAAGAATATTATATAAAAGACAAGATGCTGGATATTTGGTACATCAATGAACTAACAAAAAAGTACAACTAACAGAAAATGTTCCTTATATTTATTATACGCTTGACTTTACTGTACTAAACTATACGAGTGTAGCCAAATTTTTCACATAACATAGTTAATACACTGTGTTCAAAGGAATTCGCTAGCGTTGTGAAAATGAAAATGATTCTACCAAGGACCGCGTGAATATCGTCGTTTTTAAATAAAGTTTACTATTATTTTATTATAATGCAGTCTAAATAACCTTATGTAATATAAAATTATAGTTTTTTTCAGCTTCGCGCTGTATCCCGCATGTAACGTACGGGATACGGGTGGACAGAGGGAGCCTAGTTTTACGTTATGTGTAGACAACTTATAAATTAAATTAAAAAGTTATAAATTAAATTAAAAAGCTCTTATTTAAGGAGAATTTTGTATTAAAAACGGATAAAATAGTTTTCTTAACTAGCTTTTAATATTAAATATCATATCCATCGTAGTTGGTTGTGGTTATACAAATCAAAACATTAAGTGGCTATCGTTCAATCAATGACCTCTTTTAAAATCATATAATTAATAATTTCATACTTTTATAGAAGTATTTTTTTACACACAGTTGTAGAACATATGGTAGGAACCTATCTACAAAAAAAGTAACTTTTACCCGCATAGCACAGTTATCGATATCGGTTTCCTTTTAAATCTGAATCCAAGATATTGCATAAGCTGAGAGGATATCAACGTCGCACTGTTTCTAAACAACCGGGAAAGAAAAAATAATAAAACCATCCCCTGCATAAGGTTAGAACCTATAACTATTGTGGTACACAATCTGTTCCACTGCACCACGTTAGTTTCTACGATGATAAATTCGTACACATACGACTAAGTCTAAACCGCGAGCGACGAATGTCTAAAGGGGCTCGTTTAGACAGGATCTGGTAAGTTAGTGCGGGGGATAGAACGCTCCATCGCGTGCAACGCTTTATGGTAGATCCGTCGAGCTCCTTCACTAATTTGGGATAAGTGTTCACGTAGCGGGCTCAATGAGTCGCTTCCGACTGGAAGATATCTTTGATCGAAGCACACTTTGATACTGAACGACGATACTAATTAATTTTGTATATATGTGAATGCTTATGAATAAATATTGTATGACCAAGGTAGATTTATGTACTCAGATTACGATTTTAGCCTTCAAATATAGATAATTAATGTTAACAGCATCTTAAAAACTATTTGATAGAATCTTTGTCAATTTATCTGTTTGTTCGCGAATAAACCAAAAAATACTGAACAGAATTACATGAATTTTAATATGGTAAAAGCTTAGAAACTTAAACTACTCTTTAGCTCAATGAAGTTTTTGTGAAAAAATATTCAAAGCCGATAAAGTCTAATTAAAAATACTTTAATAACTGATGACTACTGGATAGAAGCTTAGCTTAGCCTTAAGTTACCTTAGTCTAAAGCAAGTATGAGATCTATAAGATTGTCGCCTTCCTGGAACTTAATGTAGTTTTTAAATGTATAATAAAAGAAATATAACGTTATTTTTTATTAAATCACATAAAAAGGTTTGTACAATACATTCATTTATAAGAGATAGATTTACTATCAAAGTCAAATAATTTTATTAAAAATAGGAGGTGACTTGTTTCATTTTTTTAATGAAAATCCTAATCATCCTATACATAAAAGAATATTACACAAAAAATCTATCATTTTTAGTTCTATTCGCATATAAGGAATAAACACGTGTTCACAAATACCAAGACAATGACATCAGAGACTTAAAATGTGGGGACAGAGCCGCCATCGTCGCATTTTCGAGAGTAAACTCTAACAAAGCTTTAAAAATTGTTTATAAAGATATCCTGCAGTATAACCCTTTTTTCAATTAGTATCAGTTGGGGGACCTCACGCGGGTGCAATGTCGATACCAATGTGGCAATATCTTCTCTTGTCTTTTTTTTCTATCTACTTATATGATAAGAGATGTCTCTTTTTTAATCTAATGGAAATTAAGAAAATGAAAACCCCAAGCTTTATATTTTTTATATAAAAAACACTATAAAGCACACTGTAAATATTTATAAATATTAAGAACACGAACGTAATTTAGTGTATTAAATAAATATTCCTATCAGTGTATTAAAAAAGTTTATAATAACAATTTTCGAAAAAACTATATATTATTATTAGTTTACAAGGGCGAAGAATGACGGGTCAATATTAAAATATATAATATAAAACCAATACCGCAATATATGACATTATAATATTGTATCTGTGGAGATAGTAGTCTATTTTATACACCTATGCTATTGTTAATGGTATAGAATAGAAACCGCTAATTAAGTCGCTTTGTGTCCAATACCATTAATGTAGAGTATAAATTCCTCTATTATCGGTGTCCTACAAAAATATGTAGTACTTACAATATCGTAATATAGATGAACTAGCAACCCACTCGCAGCTTCGCCTGCATATACCTATAATCATTTTATTTTATTTATACATCCAATAATTTTTTATAATTTTAAGAAAGTGCAGCACCACGTGGTTGCTTGCGGCATGGGCGGTCCCCGTGAGACTCGAGCCTAGGCTTGCGGCCGTAAACATAGCGTCGAATTATTTTAATTTTACATTTTTTAGAAAAGTATACGTCATAAAATTTCCTTGATGATGGAATATCACCTTGCAATTTTCAATTATATTTTGTCGCAAAATGTCATAGTATGACTTATTTATAAGAGATAATATAGAGTTAAGCGGACTTTATTTCAGAACTATTTAAACTGATTGTTCTTGGAGTACAAAGTGCTTACATAACATTAACTATATCGGCACCACACGCGGCTAAAGTAATGCGATGGCGTTCCCATTTATTGTTACTTTATTATTTAAGGCTACCTAAGAAATAAGTCATATTTTATATAGCATATAGCATTCCTAAAAAATGAAGTTGTTATACATAACAAACAAAAAGTGAATTCGACCAGTAGTTCTAGAGATATTAGCGTTTAAATAAACAAAGAAACTCTTCCGCTTTATTGCATTAGTGCAGTTTGAAAATATAAAAATCACCTTTTACATATTTCCAATAAAATATCAAATCTATACGGATATATACGACAACGTACATACATACTAACATTACCACATAACTATAATATGTAAAATTAGTATATTAATAATTCTCTAAGCAATTTACTTTGAAAACGGCGTCAGTAATATTTCAATAGTTCGCTCACAAAAGCCGGCAGTGGTGGAGCTATGCGAACAATGGTGTCAAGGGAATATATCTACTACTAAATACGATTATCATCTGGCTAATTGGGTATCGATCTCGAAATTGCCTTCATCTCCCACTATCGCTTCCTATTTCTATACGTTATTAATGACGTGTAATCATTTGTTGTTTATGATAAACTGTGGCGGGATTTGTTTTGTCTTCTTCTATTTATATAAAAACAAAAAATATTTATATAACATATTGTTACAGTGAAGAAATGTTTATAATATAATAATGAAATGAGCTAAGGAGAAAACCTTTCAATGATTTTGTAAATGGCTAATATATACATATAAAAAAAAATCATCTACAGTGATCCTTAATCATTAGAACAAGGATTTTATAAAAATCCTGGAACTACTTATTGCAATGTAAAAAGAAGTAAAGAGGTATTACTTCACTTATACATTGTATCAAAATTACAGTGTGGTTTTTCAGAAATATACGTACATAAAATATTTTTCTGAATACTTCCACAAACATACGCAACAAGTGCCTACACATTAATAAAATAGTATCGTTATTAAGTTTACACAAACGTCATAAGTAAATATTTTCTCAATCTAGTTAGTATTTAGATTTCAAATTAAACAATCCCATTCAGTAATCCAATTTGCTTCGCAAATATACGCTGTGACGTCGTAACTTCTTATGTGTACTTGTCAAATTGTCTGATTTAACTCAGTTGAAGTAAGACTTCAGATTTCTGTTATTTTATATGCATAGAGTAAAATTATAAGGTATATTTAAATAAAGGATATATTTCCGTTCATATAACAATTGGTATCCCGTTATTATTTTAGTGGATGACACACTTATAACATTTCTAAAGAAAATACAAGCAATAACTATTATTTTGAGTATTGATTGGAAGCACTGTGTCTGTTTAAGAAACGAAATTCCTGATTCATTAAGATGTCACTTTTAATTTGTTATCGACATTCATATGTTTTTGTAACAAACTTACAGGCCAAGCGTGGTTTTGCTGCGCGCCGTTTAAACTTATTGTCATACAATAGCCAAATTATACAAAATCTATATATAAATTATTCTATTTATAAATTATTTCATATATAAATTATTTCATATGAGACAGTTTTAATTTCGAAGTTATTCAGAAATTGTCGATATAATAAATAAACATGTAAATCAAATAAATATGCCATGTTTTGTGTTTGTTATTACGAAATATATGATTCTGATGAAAATATTCAAAATGATTTAAATAAAATGAACTAAAAATTTATTAAAAACATTTTATAAATAAAATTGTCATTTGATAGATTTGTTCCTTTATTTATATTCTAAATTCTCATTATGTGGTAAATTTTATAACTATAAGTCCACAGGAGCTATAGTAATACCTATAGGTTTCTGTTGGTTTTAATTAAGCTGCGAATAAAATGCAGAAAAACGATTCATAAATGCTCTCGAATCTTTTGATTGCTAGAAGCTTGAATTTTTCTACACTCCAAAGGGCTGTATACTCCTAACATTCAATATTAATTTCAATATTACCTGATATAGTAAATAAATCTATATTCGTTTTGAATTGCTTGTTGCATAGAAATATTTAAGCTTTTGTGACCACAATACACACATTTTTCATATAAAAAATAAAAATCGTAACAAAATGATATAAAATTAAATATGCATTCAGATACTGTAACAACTTTATAATATTCACGTGAATGGTCATAAAGCCAATTCATGTATATAATTGTAATTGCCCTCCCCAGTGCAGTAATTGGCCTACTCCAACAAAGGCATACACTAAAAGCTATGGCATTATTAAGGTACCGTTAGCGTTATGATGCATATTGTGAATATGTTAATAAATGTATATTAGAACTACTATTAAAAATGTTATTATAAGGTAGAAAAAAAAATTGATGGACTTATATAATATATTTTTTTTATAATTATTTCTTAAAAAAGTTTTTATTTTTTAGATACGTCTACATATTTATAGCTGACATTAAAATTATAATATTTACTGATATATGTACATGTATACAAGACTATATATCGTGTTATATTATGAATTTTCAGGTCTAATGAACATTATAGAAAAATGTCTCCTTACATTAGTATTTTTATTAAACACGTATCTACGATACATTCGTGACACAGGGCAAATGAAATATTTAATATTTTCATTTCTTCACTCTGGTGTTGAGCTAAGAGCGGCGTTGAGTTTCGCCACTTAACACGCAATGCACCCAGAATTCAGCGAAATGTAGGGAGCGGAGTCTCTTAAAACTACGCCCCATCTACCTACCCTGCTACATGCGGTATACACTGTAAAATTAAAAAAAAATGTATTTATGATATCGATCAATACCGTTTACTTTATGCCAAAACAAAAATAATGGCATTTGTCTGCAAGTGGTGATTAATGGTGACCGTCTCGAGGATTGTTCGAGCGAGATGAGTTCTGAAGCGCATCCACGGCCCGTGAAATTAACTTCGTCTTCGAACGCCTTTCAGTTTGTTTTCTTAAACTCTTGTTACCCAATATCTTAAATTTAAACTTCTAACATTGAATTGTATTATTAAGAATTGGGTATTGTTAAGAATTTTCATTAAAAGAAAATTTTTTGTAATGCCCCTTTTTTACTTTTTATTTATAATTCTTGGTAATTACTTATATCTACAATTGTGTTAGGTATGAAAGTATATCTGGATCTCAAATGTTTCCAACAGTTAATAACACAAAATCTGTAATCTATATTTATACTATTTTTATTGATTTTTGTAAATAAAAATGTCTCAATTACTTTAAAATATGAAGGTATACAGTATATTAGAAACATTTCATATTCATGTGATTCTGTGTGTATATATATATATATTTATAAAAAAGAAAATACAATAACTTATCTTTATAAATTTTGTACTATATATAAAATATATCTTCGTCATTGTTACTGTTTAAAAAGTTTAAATTTTCATCACACTTTCAAGGAGCTAGAGGATGACACGCGAAACTTTTAAAAGTTTACCTATAAATCATACGAATGTACAATATTATGAAATATTAGAGACGAGAAGCTTCAGAAAATCTCAACTTAGTAACAACGCTTCTAGTTCTATAATTTTCAAAGACTTTATATTTTATAAAACTACGTGGTAGAATATCTACAAACACAGGAAAATATATGGTGGGTTATGTTCTCCAAAATTATTATTCTGTAAATAAAATCGTATGCAATGCATTGCTTCTTTTGCTGCTGTGCTCAAATATATATTTTTATTATTATATACCACGTAAAAATTAAGTCATTAACCAGATTATTCGCGTATGCTTAGAATTACTTTTGGAAACCCCGAAAACCGTGGTGAGGTAGACTGGTACAGTGGCATCCATCTGTCTGTTGACATAATAATTATTATATTAAGCTAATAAGTTGATATAAATATTATACGCAAAGTCTATAAAGAGTCATTACGTACACATTGACATGTTTATCTTGTTATTGTTCTACCAATTAACAATATAACATACGATGGTTGTACTATTGCTGTAGCTCACAACTTCGTTGTGTCCCCGATCCTGTAGAAGTATCGGAAGAATTTTTCGATCCTTTATTTAAAAATTTAGTTATGGCACACGTTACATGTATGTATAAAACACTCTGGAGGCATTGCGTGTTGAGTGGCAGAACTCAACGCCGCAACTGATTAAATTTAAAATAAATATAATAGTCACCTTTAGCATTTCATCTAGATTAAAGTTATATTTTACTGTACGTCATTAAAATAAATACTTAAGGGAGATATTACTGATTTAAAATGACCTAGGCTACGAGCCGCAAGATGACCGACTGAACAGACAGACGACGGACGGACGAGGTTTTGTAAATTTCATTCATTTTCGATCTATTGATAACTTATGTTTTTATTTGCTGCTTATTATTAATTTATATTTTTCTTTGGTTCTATTGGCTTATTCGAAAACATTAGTTTAATTTTTTATTAGTTCGAAAGGCAGCCACAGACAAAAATTATAAAATTGTTTTGTCTTGTTTTGTATTTGTATATCATATAAACTACCACATGCACTTGCTAAAACACATTTATTTTGAAATCACAAACAGATACCTCAATTTTATTTATAAGAAACAGTCAAAGCAACGGAAAACTTGTTATATTCAATTATTTATTGTCCATTTTATTTAAGTTAGGTATTGTTTCTAATATGAAGAATTTCCTTTAGTTACTTTTACTTATCCTGTTTGTTTATTTCAATCAATTTGGTATTTTTTTCTAATAATATTTTTTTTCCCCACTTATTTGAATAATAAGCCTTAATAATCAAAATAAGCTGAATGCTTATCTTGATTATTAATGCTTATATTTTCTTACTAATCATATTGAAAACTGAAAACAATTTCATAAATATAAATAGAGTCCCGTCCCGTCGTAACAATGCCTTGCCCGCGCAGGTGGTGTCCCGCACGCTGCGCGCGCTGGAGCTGACGCCCTATGCGCGCGCGCGCTGCGGCGCGCTCAGCGGCGGCAACCGCCGCAAGCTGTGCGCCGCGCTCGCGCTCATGTCGCGCGCGCGCGTCGTGCTGCTGGACGAGCCCACCAGGTGCGGGGGGGCTTTGTATTCATAAAAACCATGTTTCAACTAACAACATAAGTTGTAACAAGCGTATAAGAATTTCGACGTAGCTTGGCGAGAACGTATGGCTCAGTGGTCAGAGCGCCTGATCGGTTCCCAGGACGGGACAAGCGGTCGGGTTCGCTAGTGTACAATGAAAAAATAAAAGTAAAAAATATATAATTTAACATTTTCATTTCTTATCTCTGCTAACAACGCAAATCCCGAGCTTTGAGTTCCGTTACTCAATAATATCCCGAAAATTTGCTGAGAATAGAAGTGGAGTGTCTTACTTAACATTACACCGTAAAACGCACATGTTAACGAAAAAAATATATATTTATACATATCAATTATAGACTTTTAAAAAAGAAAGTAACATTGCCTTTGAAACTTTGAGAAACAAAGCTAATGCTGAGTGAACTAAACGTGTCTGAACAATCCCGTGGGATTTTAAGAGCATTTAACTGGCTACATTCCTTACAGTTCTTACACTCCACTGTGTACTTGTTCGCTGACAACTGTAATGTTTTTAGCATATTATAATTATAAAGTATTGCGGGACGGAGATTCTTTTCTAATTAATGTTAAATTAATAATAGATTAATTTTAGGTAACTAATCACCTGATATCATTTTATCTTGACATTTAGTGATAAAAAGTGTTAATTCATACTAAGGAAAGAAAAATATTTATTTAGAAAAAATATAAAAATTTGCAAGTTTCGAGATTAGAACCCGCCTCTTAGAAACCGTCTGACCACTGGGCCATACGATCTCATCAAGCTACTTAAAAAATCTTGTACGCTATTTACATTTTATTTATGTTTTATTTAATTAATCCGGTACGTTCAAATATGAATTATCGTAATTATCAAATTAAGTATTATACTTTCTATATTTTATACTTTTGTTGTGATTGTGTTAAATAATTTAATAACAATTTTTAATGTACATTTAAGAAATAAATAGGTTTGTATTAAGCCAAAAAAAAAATGAAAAAAATCAATCATAGTGATGCAAAACGACATCTGACTGGCAAATATCATATTTGTCGCTTTTATCCCCAATAAGCCAGTCGTGGCGCAAGGGCACGAAGTGTGGCCGTAAAACCGACTGGTTGTGGGTTCGATCGCCAGTCGAGGAGATGAAATATTTATTTAAATTTGTATTTCCATTTCTTCTCTGGTGTCGAGGCAAAGCGCGGCGTTGAGTTCTGCCACTCAACACGCAATGCC